>JAIGNY010003143.1:1307500-1495586 GCA_020152595.1 Chiridota heheva
GAACAATACCGAAATAAACTCCGTGCGTACAGTGTATGTATAATTCTACACTGTATATATGTAGTGTAAGGGCAGTGATGCGTAAATTTTCGTGGTCTTGAGAAGGTCGATTTTCTAACATGTGGAAAAACCGAACATCGCTGATGTAAGGGCGCGAATCTTACATGATCCATTCACATACCATTTCAATACACCGTATACTATATCCCCTTATACAGTTATACCATCACCCGTCCACCGTCAAATGCAGTATACACTCACCATTCTCGATACCTGTGCACATGTCATCTTTCAAACCTGCCGCATCACTCATAGCATTCTGCACTCACCTATCCCTCCATCTACATATACACTCTCCTTGTCAGCTATACATACTTTAACAGTCGTGACACTCACAATTTACTCATTACCCGCCCTTTAGGTGTATGCCCATTTCATTTACTCGCCTTTTCTACCCTCCACCCGCATTTCCAACCTCCACCCGCCTTTCCACTCTTCACCAGCCTTTCCACCCTCCAACCGCCTTTTCACCTTGCACCCACCTTTCCATCCTCCTCCCGCCTTTCCACCCTCCAAACTCCTTTCCACCCTCCACCCGCCTTCCCACCATCCACCCGCCTTCCCACCACCCACCCGCCCTTTCACCACCCACCCGCCTTTTCACCCTACACATCACCCACTCGTCTAACCATCCTGATGGTTGCTGTGTAGACCCGTGAGGTTCACCAACCCTCTCAACTTGCACAACGGATATAAGAGTGGATGCAATGTGATTTTACGACAAGCCAAGGTTATATTGTTGCGACAAGTATCACGCTTTTGTTTCATATATACATTGAATCTGTGTTCAGATTCATTTCCGCTCTTATTTGCTTATCAGTATTTATCTGGGGCACATGACTTTGATTCACCAATGAGGGTCGAGGGTACCTTGCGTCTTCGATTAAAAGTTTTTGGTATCTGGGGCGTGGGAAGATTGTGCGTTTAGACTCTGTTGAAGAAACGAGTGTTATTAGGTAGTTTACTGTATTTTGGATTAATTTAAATTACCTGCACCATTTTTATGTAAAGGGATTGGTTTATTTGAGGACGGATAACGAGCAGTAGCCTGTATCATTTGTAAGTTTAGCAGTTTACTTTCCTAATTTAACGCCCCTAAAGATAAGGAAAGAACCTTCATTGTCAATATCCCCTAAGAGGCTTAGAAATCATATCTGACCAGCTGTCAGTGGACAAATGTTTTTATATGATATAAAAACCAACTTCACTAATTACCGAAATAAACTAAATCATGTTATACACTTATCAAATTAAAAATAGAATTACTTTCATGACAAATTGTATACCTGTAAAAATAATGCAAAGAGCACTTGGAGTATTATCAATGGTCTTTTAAATAAAAACACAGCAAATAGAAGTGTTAATACTATTATAGACAATCATGGACAAAACCGTTGGAACAATTCAGCGTTGTGAGAACTATAGTGTTATGTTTCATTAAATATTGAGTTTATATCTTTCTTAAGGGTCATTTCCGAGTAAAACTAAGTAAACAATGACCAACATTGAATGGAGAGGGGGAGGGGAGGACAATTGATATATTGAAGTAGGGGAGAGGGACACAGGCGGCGTCAATGAAATTTTAAGAATGTAATTAAATTCTAAAATATTGATTATAATTAAAAGAATAGGGAATAAAGAACCAACAGAACAATTTCCAGCATTTCCGATTTCTAAATGTGGAATGATTTACAATAAAAATGTAGCTTCATGAAAACATCACATATTTTCATTAGGGTTTTAATGAGTTTTGTCGAAGATTGTCTAAAAAAATCACAAAATATTCTTGAAGAAAATTGACGCTCATTTTGTAAAAAGCAAAATACAAATCGGAAATTTATGTCTCATATCTGTCAATTGGTCCATTTCGCGTTAATTTGATCAGGCAGTGCTGATTAAAAACGGACGTTGGAGTGAAGAGGGAGGGGGGGGGGGATGGGGCGTGGTACATTGAAGTAAGATAGAGGAACAGGAAGCGTCTTAATTGAAAAAAAAGACAATGTCGAAAAAATTACATCAAAGCTACTAAAGTTGTTAAACGAGGGATGAAACAACCTACAGAAAAAGAGAGTATTGATGATTTATAAATATTTAATCAGAGATTTAAGGTTGGTGGGGGTCCTGCGCTGCAGTGGGCTGGAGGCCCATGCGAGCGAAGCGAGCGTTAAGCCTGATCACAGAACGAGCAGCCCGTGCGGTGAAGGTCATGGACCGGTGGGGTTTAGATGGGAAACCATGGTGAGATTTCCAGCATTTGTGATTTCTAATGTGAAATAATCTACAATAGAAAAGTAGGTTCATGAAAAGCATCGCATTTTATGCCCAAAATCTGTCATTTCCTCTTCAAACTGGAGTCAATTTTGCGTCAAAATGGTCAAACAATCAAAAAAAAAATAAAGAAAGGGAGGGGGAGTAGGGGGGGGGGGGATACATTGAAGTAGGATAGGGGAGACTTTTGTATATTATTTTAATATGAAAAAGCTCCACGGTCCACCCTAAAAGTTAGGGGAAATAGTATTGAGGATTCAAACTAAGACCGGAAGACCATTTCATAGGATGGATTGATAATTTAACTAATAATTTATGATTAATCAAAATTATAATTTATTAATGGATTAATAATTTATAGATTTATTTGACTGTTTTATAGGATGGATTTCAAATCATTGGAACATGGGTTTGAAACTTGTCGATTACATGAGGGTCGACATTCCCTTCTATTTCCTCGATTTTTTATTTATTGAATAGCATTTCATGTTGTTGCAGTGTCACCACCTTGGATGGCGGCATTTCGAGGCGCAGACCAGTAGTCCAACAAACTTAAAAAGATAACAGAAAGAATGGAAAAAACCTTACTCACCGCCATGCACTTATAGGAAAAAAAAGGTTATAGAGATGAGAGGGTTTCAAATACGTGACAAGTTTGAATCTTTTTGTCTTAAGTAACCCTTAATAATCCTTAAAAAACCCGAAATGGTTCCAAGGTAGAACCTTTTTTCTAAGAATGTGGGTGGGATTTTCCTACCGAAATTAGGAAGTGGGAGAGGGATGGGGGGGAGAGAAAGATAAAATTGGTGGGTGGGGCAAATCCACAAAATCATGCTTAGATGCAAAATATCACCATGCAAAGATACAGTTTAATTTCGGAAAAAAGTAGAGGAAAGTGTCCCATGCCCCCTCAAATCCTGCCAATGCTCACCACCTCCAACCCCTTTACATTTCTCCTCCGATTTAGAAGAACTTGAAATCCGATCTTGGAGAGAAGTAGGGGACGGGTACCCTCAGTCGCCCCAGTCCCAGTGGTGTCACTTAGCTACCGCTGCACTCACCATTGATACATCAGGTTAAGAGTCCTCATCCTCATCACTGGGTTGGTGAATATCATAAAAAATTCTGACAGCGACCTTTTTTCTGTATTTTCTTTCACTTTCTGAAATGTAATATTAATATATTTATACATATATATATATATATATATATATATATATATATATATATATATATATATATATATATATATATATATATATATATATATATATATATATATATATATATATATATATATATATATATTTTTATATATATATATATATATTCATATATAGATATTTATATATATATAAATATATATATATATATATATATATATATATATATATATATATATATATATATATATATATATATATATATATATATATATATATATATATATATATATATATATATATATATATATATATATATATATACATATATATATATATATATATATATATATATATATATATATATATATATTTTATATATATATATATATATATATATATATGTAAATATAAATAAACAATATATAATGAATTTTATATAAACACATATTTACACAGTCAGATATTTATTTGTTGACTTCAAGCGCAAACAGCGCCTCCTTAATTGCACTAATTTTCCCAAATAACTGAAAGACAAGGATTCCTCCACAACGTTGCTAACAAAGTCCGCCCGGGTTGAATGGAATACAGGTGGTGGGATGAGTGTCCATAGTGATTTTACCTTTTTTTAAAGAGTTGAAAATAAAGGACTTTATTATTTAATATAGTAGCACACACCAGCCTACGGCTATAACAGGGGTGGTGGAAGGAATTCATGGCAAGGGGAAAGAAAATCCAGTGAGGCAACTTTTTTTTTTGGTACTCAATCAGCAGATCAGTCAATTGTAAAATTTCGCCAAAAAATTCAAAAACAAGTAATAACCTGCTGAAGATGAAAAATGGAGATTTTCGGCCAAAAATAAAAGATTTTGCAAGAGTTATGGTCAAGAAATGAAGATTTTTTGTCATGAAATGAAGATATTTGGTTCAAAATTGGATATTATTGGTCCACTGATCAGCTGATAGTTGAATATTGACGGTGATTGTTGGTCCAAAATTGAGGATATTTTGTGCAAAATAAAAGTTTTGGTCCAAAATCAGCAATAATTCCGTCGATAATGTCGATACGGTAAAAACAATTCTGTTTCTATGTCTAATTTGATATTTCATTCAATTATATTCATGGCTTTGACACTTTGGGCCCGATAGCTCCTCCACCCGTAGACACGCCGCTGAGTAGTTTACAGTGTGCACAATTAAACACAACCAATGTGGTCGAACGGTGGCAGGTTTGAGCGTGTCGGAGCGGAGCTCAGAAACAACAGTTATAGTCAGAGAGTAGTGCCATTAATCGTATTTATTCTGATCAAACCGAGTTTACTGTGGAATGATACGCCTACTGCTAATTCCTTACAGACAAACAGGACGCACGATGATATACCCGATGCAGGTTCATCCTGGATTGATCATCTCCGACGAGACTTTATACTTCCCGAAAACTGGGAAAATGTTCCCGAAACACGGCATGATTTTCCCGACAAACCGTAATTACCCGACGGAAAATTATATCTGGTGATGCTGCACCCCACACCCCCATGACGCCCCTGCTTTAAGCAAGTTTCAAATTATCCTAAGTCAATGTATTCAAATGCACAATATTTAAGACAAAATATTTCAAAAGCTATATAGGCCTACCATGTACAAATGTAGAGACTGGAAGCGGGGTAACCTACATACAAAAGTATGGACTGAAAAATTATTATGACCCTTTAAGGCTGAATCATCATCATTCTTTGGACCAAAAATTTTCCATTTTAGTACAAGTACATCTTCACAATTGGCAGATTGGTACATAATCTTCAATTTTGGTACAAATATCTTCAAATTTGGTACAAATATCTTCAAATTTGGTACAAATAAATTTTCAATTTTGGTACAAATATCTTCAAATTTGGTACAAATATCTTCAACTTTGGAACAAATATCTTCAAATTTGGCACTGACAATATTTTGGATATCATAGACCTATTACGATTATGCACTTAATATTAATTAGGTAATTTTTCTACAAGAACACATGAACACCAGACTGACCTTTTTTTTTAACCCCTACAGTTAGTTGCTCAAGATGGATACGCTACTCTAAAAGTTCCTGATCCCTCCCATCAGCGTATGTTAATCACAATAGGGCACCATGTCCCTACCTGAATGCCACGGCACCATGTCGCTACCTTCTCAATCCAGTCCATAACCGTTTTGAAGAGAAACTTAATATACTGATGAATAGTTAAAAATATCAATCAAGTGATATGTATAATGATCTTACCTCTAATTTATCTCCAATGTCATCCATGCAATTTGGCGGCAAACTCTTCTTGTTTTGTTTGGCTATTTTTTCCAGGAGTTTTTTCGTTCGCCCCAGTTTGTCTTTTGAAATCAACCACCTTGGAGACTCAGGAATGAACCTATCACAGAAATTATGATCAATCATGAAAACTTATTTTCTATTTCTGTATAACTAATTAACAGTTTAATTGTACATGTGTATTCACCATCAATTCGCAATTAGGAACCAGGAACGTATAGGCCAGTAGTAGTCTTGAAATGGCAACCATACACTATAAAAAGTGTACAAAGGAATGGTCAAATTTGTCCAAAACATGGTCAACTATCTGAGCTATAAACCAATTTAATTATGGTCAAATTCGAAGGAATAGAATAACTTATGGTCAAATTTGTAGAACAGTAGACGGTGCACTTAGTCAGTTAGTGTTGACTTTAAATTTGTTCAACATTTTGCCCAGGGATGCAATTAAGAGATTCTAAATAAGAATCAAATTCAACAAAAGTTGAGGTTTTTCCTATGCAGCCCAGCCTGCCAACAACCAATATATAAGTATCATATATGGTTGTCATTTCAAGTGTGGCACATGGGGCCAAAGTATTAGCCAAGTCCTCGAATTTCTTCTGATCTGACCTGGATATGGGACCCCACAAGGCTCTGTTTTAGGATCTTTGTCATTCACACTTTATACTATCCCAATAGGTGACATATTGCGGAAGCACAAGATCGAGTATCACATATATGCTGATGATATACAGATTTTCTTAGCCTTTAACCCTAAAGTTCCACTCGATGCTGAATGTGCTTTATTCAAACTGACCTCCTGTGTGCAAGATATCCAACAGTGGATGATTGCAAACAAACTTAAACTTAATGAGGACAAAACAGAGTGTATCATAATCTCTTCATCAAATGCTAGTAAAGCCCTTGAGAACCTCAAGTTTGTATTTGGCAATACTTGCATTTCAGCAGTCACTTCAGTTAAAAATCTGGGAGTTGCTTTCGATAATAGAATGTCAATGGACAACCATGTGACACAACTTAGTAAAACAATTAATTATCACATTAGAAACATTAGCAAGATTCGTCGGTACATTGACGTTGAAACCTGTCATTATGTTGTTCGATCACTCATCCTATCACGTTTGGACTACTGTAATTCCCTTTTGAATGGTATTACCATGAAAAATGTAAATCGCCTACAGAAACTCCAAAATAAAGCTGCTAAGCTTATCTTCAGAAAACGTCGTCGTGATCATGCCTCACCCTTGCTCAACAAATTGCATTGGCTTCCTGTGTCACAGCGAATTTTATACAAAACATATCTTATTGTCTACAAATCCCTGATACATCAATCACCTGAATATATATCCAACAGTCTGAAACTTTATACACCAGCACGATCCCTTCGCTCCTCTTCTGAAAACTTCCTGACTGAACCCAGAACTAACACCAAAGCTGGTTCAAGGGCTTTTTCAGCTGCAGCACCCCATGTTTGGAACTCTTTGCCTTCACACATTCGCCATGCCAGTTAACTTGGACAGTTCAAAACACGTCTTAAGACTTTTCTGTTTTAATCATGTATTACTTACTGAACTTTTGGGCAGCATTCTGGGCGCTTTGTATCCTATGGAAAAGGCGCCTACTACAAATGAACATGGATGGATGGATGGATGGATGGGTACATTCGTTGGGATCCAACAGTATATAAAATATGTAACAAAGATTGAAGGAAAAACAAAAACATCTTTTATGTGGAACTTGGGGTACAGAGCACGGGTCGGGGGAGAGGGGGTTTCTGGGGTACTGCACCGAGGAACCCTACTACACATATTGGGGACCTCCTGCAGCTTCAGTCCTAATCAGGCCTATCAAGGTGAAGCCAATGAATGTCGGTTTGACATGATTATGAACTTGCAAATGGGAAACAAGAATCCTTCAATTCGAGATCTCAGTTCGGGTGTAGAACATCAACAACGACCAAGCATAGTATAGTTTCCTATATCAATTATTATCCTCATAACCCCTATCACCACGGGCACTGACTACACCAGCATAATATTGACGAAAGGAAAAACTTTGTCATTGAGGGATGGGTTGTACAAATTTCGCCCATGTGAATTTTATGATGTCGTTTTTGTGAGGAATTCCCATCCCCCACCCCGTAGTGCCATCTCTTCCCCATCCCAAAATATAAACCCCCATCCCGTAGTGCCATCCTCCCCATCCCGTAGTGCCACCCCTCCCCCATCCCGTATTGTCATCTCCTCCCCATCCCACGTATTGCCATCCCGTAATGCCATCCCCTTCCCCATCCCGCGTATTGCCATCCCTCACCCATCCCGTAGTGACATCCCATTGTGCCATTGCTCCCCACCCCGTAGTGCCATCCCAGCCTGTCCCACCTCGTAGTGCCAACACTGCTTAAGGGTTCTAGAGAAATCAATGTATATATGTAACTGTTCAAAAGAGACATGTCAAAGGCGAAAATACACGGGGTAGGGATAAGGCCTCTTCTCATTGCTGCATTGTCAGATTGTGGGAAGATTTGCATTATGCAATTCGTAAACTTAGGACAAACAAAACATAAACACAGAAGCACGCGTCTAGTGGACCAGTAGGTAGAACAAGAAAGTGCCGCTGATAAAATGGCATTGCTTTGTTAAGACAAACATCAGAATATTTTGTACCAATAAACTTGAATTCGTTTTAGTGTAGAAATAAATAGAGTAAAGCATGTAAGAGGAAAAATTTCGGGCAATAATGCCCCCAGAATCCATGATGATAAAGCTAGTTCCTAAGAGCAGTACAAGCCTTGGAATCCAACGCCAAGTCATGTATAGCTTTCGTAATATAAATAGGAGGGGGAGGGGGAGGGGGGGATCCATGAATCCGCCCTTGCATTACTTGAATTGTTGATTTTTATATTTATATATTGTAATTTTTTTGTTTATATTATTTTTTTATGTTTAGATTAGGTTTTAGATTGTGAAAATTAATACTTACGGAAGAACTAAGAACACTAAGACACAGGGAACCGTAATTGCTGTTTGTAAAGAGCGCCAATCACGGATGAAGAAGGCAATTGCAGCTAGCAGAATAAGCCCAATTGAAAAAGAGTACTGCAAAACTATACCAACGAAGACACGGTGTCTGGGTCCTACCAGCTCGGCAGCTACATTTGTGAAAATAATGAACAGCAGAAGTGATTTTCTATCAAATTATAAATAAATTGAATTAAAACAATAAGTGAAAAGTGCTATGAAACAATAAGTGAAAAGATAACAACATAATAAATGAAACAATAATGTATTAAGTCAAATAAGACGTTTAAAAGAATTAACATATGGTTGGCGCGTTGAGAATAGCACCCCCACATTTTCCCGAATAAATTTATTTTGTGTGGTGATTTTTTTGTATCTTAGCGTGATTTTGTAATTTTGCACCCCTCCCACTTTTGACTTTGACATCCCACTTTCAATAGACAAATTTCGTATATACAGATATAGTCTCCACACTGAGTGTATCTTTGTCCCAATTCAAAAGATGGAAAACTCGGTATTCAATGGTATTTCAGAAAATATCGATTTTACAAACAATAGAATCTTAAAGATGAACAATGTAGTACAGTTTATACCTTCCGTTCATTTTTTCAAGATTCCATGATTTTAAAGTCAGTGCACGGACCGCAAATCACCCCCACTTAACCCTGGGAGGGAAAGCAAATAGGTAAAAAGGGAATTAGACTTAAAATATACCGACCAGCAGAGGCAGGCTGACGTATCATCACTTTGTCAATTATTATGGACCGAAAATCATCCGTTATGGTACTTGAAATCATATATTCTGACATTTTGAGCCGCTGAAATTCTTCAATCTGGAACAACTGGGAAAACTAATCATACAACCATTGGTTTTATTTGTTGTGTTTCTTGTTTATACAAGTCCGTAATGACTATTCACCGACTTTATGGGACTGACTTCATGGCAGTATAGGATTGACTTTTTGGGAGCTCTTAAGGGTCAGGGACCGCGGAGACGGTTTTTTTTTTGAAAGGGGAGAGGGATGGGGGAGTGGGCTTTGTCCCCACTTTTGTACTGTGCAAAAGTAAAACAACTAATTATCCTGAGAGGAATTCACCTTCCCAGTTTTCCAATTTGGAAGGGAAAATTATTAATATAAGATTGAAACAATTAGTAAAATTAAAGGATAATTTGGTATAAATATTTGAAATTTTGGTCAAATTTGTCAACAAATTTCCCCAAAATTGACCAAAATTTCCTCTAAGTCAAAGAAAATTGCATAAAATGAAGGAAATTTCCCCAAAATTGAAAACAATTAAAAAAAATTAACGAAATTTCCTTAAAATTGACAAACAGATCCTCGAATTTTTAAGTACCCGAATATGAACGAAATTTTCCTAAAATCGAAGAAAATGTCCCGAAAATGAAAATAAAAATGAAGGAAAATTTGGTATTATTATTTGAAATTTTGGTCAAATTTGTTAACCAATTAGGCCAAAATTGACAAAAATAGTAGTATAGGTGGACCTTTTAGGACGGGGTCCAAACGGTACAAGTTCAATCTGCCCGGAGTAAACTCAGCCCCCAGTAGCGGAAGGGTCTGAGTTTACCCCGGGCAGATTGGACTTGTACCGTTTGGACCTCTCGTTCTAAGAGGGTAACCTATGGGGTGGGGAGGGCCGCGGTGCGGCCCAAACATGTTTGGGCTATAGTTAACACTTGTGCCGTTTGGAACCCATCCCATTTGGGCGGTCTATGGGGCTTGGAGGATGTTTGGACTATAGTTAATATGTAGCCCACTTATCCCTACACAATTTTTAGATTTTTTATATTAAAACTTCAATGAGCAAACAAAGTGTACATACATGTATGAAGTAAAAAATGCAATGTTTTACTTTACTCATTGCTTAATTTACTAGGGGGTAAATTCAGTCCATATTCAGATCCTCATCTAACTTTATCAGCGTTTCAAATCTCTGTATGTATCAGTGGATATGTCAATCAATCCTCTTCTCTGAAAGTTTGATAGCTTATAATTGTGCTTAAAATAGTTTATTAATTTACTCAAAGCAGTACAATAGCATTCGCAGTTGTCTAAGTGTGTACCTCTAAATGCATTTCATTGTTTACGACACAATGGAACATACGCAGTTATGTAAGTCTTAATTTGATACTGATTTAAAAATCGAAGTTACCCTACGACAAAATGCTCACACAATTTATTCCTAAGAAACAAGCTTAACAAACTTTTTAAAAGAAACCCAACAGATATAACTATCCGTCCCGGGGCCCACTTGGCCTTTCGTATGTGTTGACTGTTGACTGTTTTCTACGACTGATCTATTCCACTGATAAGTCATACATTGCATTCATTATATTTTCTATGTGAAAGTACAAACCATAAGCATTAATCATAATTTGAAGAAAATGTGTAAATGACTTTCTACAATGTCTGAACTGTAGGAAATATGTTGTTAGGTGTGCCCAAGAGGCCGAGTTTCACGCGGGACTCAGTTCACGTAATTCTCGTGTCACCTCATTTGTTCTTGTCTCGCCGTCCGTAGATTTATGCAACCATTTATCCCTGCAGAAAAAGAAAAGCTATACAAATTAAATTCAACCACTTTTGTCGAGGCCTGCCATTGTAGACGAGGAGACAGCTCTACTTCTGTTCCAACCTCTGTTATTCGGATTCTTATCTAATTTTCTTTTCGAAAATAATTATTTTTAAGAGCTTGATTTTATGGAGGCAATATAACACGGATTGTAGGCCAATTGATTTTAATGTATCTTAATAATTCATACCATTGATCATCTGTAAATTTATATATACAAATCGAACTTTGTAATGCATTGGTAAATAAGCCAATTGTAAAGTATTGACACCTGTGAAAGCCTCTTCGTCAATTCGTCTGAATATAGGTTTATGGGACACTTTTCCTATCACTTTAATTACATAATCCTGTCTATTACGCTGTGGATACATACAGCGGTACTTGTCTGAGTAGCGTACATTTAAAACATCAAGAAGCGTCATAATAAACCACTTAATCAGTATCTTACCAACCCTCTCCCTATAGCGTAGAGGGGAGTTAGCGGCATTTCCCGACACAATAATCGACATTGCAACGCCCATGAACAATACATGATTTATGTTACATGTCGTATAGCCTATAACAGTCTTGAGAATGTCGATTATTTCTTTGAGCAGCCCTTCGTCACCCTTTCTTCTGTATAATTGTTCTGATTTGTTTGTCTTTATCTAATGCATGTTTCACACTACAGTCTGACCTCGCGTGGTATTGGGTTTTCCTGTCTTCCAACTTGATCCAACAATCTTTACTCATATGGTAGAAATAACCTTAATAAACGGCGCCCTCTTTTTCTCCCATGGGTTTGGGTTTCCGTCTAGCATCTTCCCAGAAGGCCTTCGTCAAACAGTCAGTGAAGTCAGTAAGTTTAGTGATACATGTCTCAGTATGCTCGCATACTGCATCTAACCATCTTAACAAGAGAAACAATTTATCAATGGTGTATCAGTGGTGTATTCGGTTTTCATTGCCCCCCAATACGCCATCAGCGCTATCAAAACAAACCAAACTGTCGTAATGAAAGTCTAAGTCCATTTGTTCTAACATATAAGAACCAATGCATTTCACCTGAGCAGAATTGTATCGAGTGAATCTACTTTTGTTATCTACATCATAAGGGTACTTAAGTGCAGAAAAACGCGTCTTTAGATCTTGGGCTAGAACTTCGTTTTGTCCCTCAGACGAACTTTTCAACAATTTCAAATGTTGATAAAATGCCCTCAGCTTGTCTGCTCTCGTCCAGCTCATTTCTGATGTATGAGCTACAATCTTGGACAAAACTCGTTGAAACACTGGGTGCAAATATGTGATGTTTTTTATAAAGCTACTTTTCTATTGTAAATTATTCCACATTTAGAAACCAGAAATGCTGTAATTGTTTTCTATTGTTTCTTCAATCTCTACTCTTTCAATTGTAATTAATATTTTAGAATTTTAGGGTCATTTTTATCATTTCATTGACGCCGCCAGTGTTCTCCTTCCCTACCTCACTATATTAATTGTCCTCCCCTCTCCCTCCCCTATTCAATGTTGGCCGTTGTTACTGTTTTTCCTGGAAATGACGTTAATAAATAAATAAATTCAATATTGAATAGAGGGTTACAATTTTCGAAAGAAATTTTTTTATAAAAAAACATAACACTATAACAAATGTAGTTATCAAAAACTAAAAGTGTTTCAACAGTTTTTCCCAAGATTGTAGACTTAATTTCCCCTCCATATACATTTTGCACGCCTATGTGATGCAATCAATAGCCATAGAGTGAGATAGTAGCCAATTGCGGACTTTGCAACATTTGAGCATGAAATCTGGGGCGTCTCGACATCAGATTCTGTAAAAATACACATAACAATCTTTTGATAAACTCACACAGGAAATTTTTTAAAACCACTTTTGGGAAAAACAACTTGGTTTTTAGTTAGCACAGCAAATTTAATAAAATACCTACAAATTTATTTTCAACTTACACAGCATTATTTACTAAATCATGAAAAATATTTACAAATCAAACTATTCAAGTGTCAAATGTTCTTGATTTTGTACAAATAACATATTTGGTCAGTTTTAATATCTTTTCAATTATTCCAAAACGACAATAAATTCTTTGTCATCCGGCAACTATTTTTTTCTCTTCAGTATGTTTTAATATTTTTCCAATTCTGTCAAAGCGGCGATAAATTCCTTGTCATCAGGTAACTCCCTCCAATCATTGTGTGCGACATCTGGGGTGGTTCTACATGTAGGTATAAACTCTCTGCTTATTGCAATACAATTATTTTGAAACTTTTACATAAGCTAATGTTCCGAAAAACATTTACATAAAGTCTTCTGCGGTGCTTAATCCCAATGTCTCTTGCACACAAGAAGATACTTGCATCATCAATCACATCTTCAGCGCATTCTATGAACGTACATACCATCCAAATTCGGCCAGTTACATTTTTATTGGTCGTCACATTTGTAAAACTCAATATCAATGTAAAAATCTAGTTCATCATTTTTCCTGAAAAGAGCGGTCACGCAATTGCAAATAGTATCTGGAATGTACCCGTAGCGGCTGCCAAAATATCTGCACAAAAGGTCGTACACCATACAAACGTTGCCAGGAACTCAACTTATTCGTCACCAACAAAAATAAAATAGCATTGTCTTTCACGTTCTTGGTCGATTCAAAATGGTAACATTTTAAGTCCGTGCAAACAGTGCTGTAATTCACTCCAAAGTTCTGCAAAAATCTATGATTAAACAATGAATTGTTATGTTTGTGATATTTCTTCAGTTTTTCATTAATCTCCTTTATTGCCATGTCTCGAATCGGGCCGGCAGGTTTTAATTTGAGTTCGTCGGTATAATCATGGAGCTATTGAGCTCCGTGGTATAATACATATTAAATCGTCACAAGTATACTTTATTCAATTAATGCTAAAGTCAAATATTTTTTGATCAGCTGATAACCTTTCTTTATGTATACAAATATATGTCTGATGACGTTATAACCAAGTTAACATTTTCAATTGGGCCCAGGATATACACATCACGGAAGTTAGCATTTATAACCAGAGTCCTGTGCAAAATCGATCGCTCCTGGGGTACACTCTCTTCATAATTCTGATTGAATGGTGTATACTTTTCCATAGGTGAATTTAAAGGGGCAATGCTGCCCTCCTTTTTGCGTTGAATCAAAGCCTCCAGTCACCTTCGGCTAACATTTGATTGCAATCAATATTATATATACTACAAAACATGTCAATAACTGCATCCCTCAGCGCCTTCATGGCATCATCTAGCTTAACGCATACGTAGTCGGGAAATGCACGTATGGCCATCACATTATACTCACCCCAAAGCATGAGGTGTAAATGGTGAATTTCTTCTAAGTTTACGGTTGTTGTAAACAAATTGATGCTCTTCAGTATTTTTTTGCATCTTCCACAGGTTGCATATTGATAGGCAGATCGTCCCAATTCGAGCTGAAACCATGTTGTGATAACAGAGAGCCTAAATCATTGATCTTTTCTTCCATTTCTGGTAATTTTGTCTCTATCATTCTTTTAATTACTGCTTCAATGTTTTTCAGGTACAAAGGGTACAACTCTTTGGTCAGACTTATCATCAGGTGAGGCCGTCCATGCCTCTTCATATCTGAAATAAGCAATAAGCCCTTGGCGCGATATACTCTATTTTAACGTTTTCCCCAAACTTTTCAACCATTTCGCACCAAACTTTTAAATGTCTGTTCAAAATGTTCACAACCATTGACAATTGTAATATCTTAACCGTCATCTGTGTTGTATCGTAAGCTCCATTCTTAAGTAGCGATTCAAAACTGTAACGTGCCGTGTTGGCATGCATTAGAGTGTCCACTGATGGTGCCTCAAACAACTTTCCTTGAATAAACTTTATAACTTTACAGCGGGAAAACTGCGAGTAGGGAAAGCGCGACTCCACGTTATCTGAGCTCTTTGGAGCGTCTTTGCCAATAATTGCAGTTGTAACCAGAGACTCTAAAATACGTCTAAAGCTCCCCAAGAAGTCCGCAGTCAAATTAATGATGTTAACGATTTGGTTTTGGAATGCAACATGGTCGATATTATAATGCTTATTTAATGTTTGAAACTGCTTTACCAACTGATAAATGATCAAAACTTCTAAGAAATTGCTTTTCTTAATATTTCTATTACTATAATCACGCCCACAACTAATGCAAAACTCAGCCAATTTTCTGAACAGACAAATAATTCAAATGGGGTAAGGGAAGACGTAAGCAGTCTCTTACATATTTTTTTGGAAATACCATACCATTCTTAGATGGTTTTCTTTCTCCCAAGAAGTGTAGAACCAATTTCTTATATCCAGGCGCGGCTTTTGTTTCCATACCTTGACGATTGCTTGTCAACAGAAACTTAAATCCACTTCCAATATGTTTGTACTGATTTGTCTGTCTTCATCCTCACTATCACTGTCATTGTCCTCTGTCACCTTACACTTGTAAAAAGCCTCCATAATACTGTCAGAACTATGGACTAACATTTTTAATTGTCTCCACCTAACACCACATAGGTAAAAGGATTACCGTTGAGTCTGAAAACAGCATTTCTGGAATCCTTTTTGTTTTTCTTTGACTTTTTGCTTGCCTTTTCTTTGGGGAGCGTCATCTAAAGTGTACACTACAAAACCTCCCGCAATTTTATAACCAGACCACTTAAAGTTTCCACTCTTTATCTGAATAAGTTTGTACTTACTTTGATTCTTCGAACTTTCATCTTCTTCGTCGTCTTCATGTTCTACCTGCTTCCTGGCTTCTCTGACTTGACGTTTTGTTTAGTAGACTCATTAGCACTGGCAATCAGTACATTACTCTTGGTCTTGGCATTATTTACTGCTTCCATCACACAAAAATGAAAGTCAAATCCTTCAAATGAAACTTTTAGTAAATGCTGCAGTAATAGTAGTATTATACTCTTTGATTTCTGATGGAATTTTAGTTCGATTATGAAAAATGCAATCGTATTTATACAATTTTTGATATAACGTCAATTATTTTTAACCAGTAGCAATTGATTATTTTACAATGACGTATTGTGATAAACTAGATGTCATTTTGTTTCTGTCCATGGTACAGTTAGCAATGTGGTAATAGGACAAACTAAGATTATACTGTCTTTTCCTTTTATAACAATACATCGGCTTTCTCTCCGAACATGTAAAGTCTACGAACATATAGAAAAAGTTAACTTTAAACATACAGGGATAAAACTAACTCATCATTTTCTTCCTTATTTACAGAAAATCCGTTTAGTACAATATCATAAGGCTGGCACACTTGAAATGTAAGAAAAACATACAACAAACTTACGATAAACACCGCACCGGTTGCACAGCTTTTTTACTAAATTTAACATTCTGAAACTTTTTCAAAAAGTTATCCATTAATGATGGGGCTTGTTCATTAACAGAAGTATTCAATCACACCTTGCTTTGGTATGTAAAAAGCCACCCAATGCTGACCTTGTTCTTCTCTTTTCTGGGTGTTGGTTATAATGGCACTTGGCGGAAAATACACATGGTTAAATAGCTCATCTGAACCGTGTACTCCATTGTGTATAAAATATATATATATATTTTTAAATGGGATCGACTTTAAGTAAACACTGTAAATCTAAAGTGCATAAATGGACCTTTTCAGCCATCAATGGTGATCTCTCTATTGTAATATATTTTTACAACAGAATCAAATTATGCTAGTACTATTTTTTGTTTGTTTGGCTGAGCCAGATGGGTTCTGTAAGTCAAATTAAATTGTAATTCCCCCGTCTGGTCGGGATTGTAATGGTTTTGCCAATGATTTTCGTCTTGGATAAGATCGAAAGCATATATGTTATTTCTACCACATAGATTCTGTAGGCCTTCCTAGTCGTCACCGTTTTCGATCCTTAATGCACATATCAGTCTTTTATAGGATTCGAAATCTCATTCCCTGGTATCAAAATTTCTCTCCCACTTATTATTGGGATAAAGTTTACCACCTGCCGAAAGTTGGAGTTCTTTTAAATATGTTTTTATAAAAAGAATAGATTTTGTATGTAGTTGCCTGCATATGCGCTATCTTTTACATGGACAATGAACAGCCGTTTAGGTATGTCAGCAAACAAGGTATGTCCAAGGGAGCAGTGGTGACCCCATGGGCTGCTGTAATGGCTTGTATCTTAACTCTTTGTAGAGCAAACTGCATAGTCACGTCCAAGTGTCCTTCGATGTCAAGATTGTAATGCTTACAGGTCAAACCCGAAAACCGTAAAATCTTTACTCCAACGATCAGTCCATAAATTGATACTGTCTATAGTATTAGCTATACCTACTACCTGTACGAGCTTGCAAAAATGCTTCTACTACCTTTGAAGACTATTTGTATTAAGCTGCAGTTGTGATTTATCTTTAGGTATCAGCATACCTTCAGCTCTTAATCAAATTTCGGTCATCTTGTGGTGTTGGAAATATAATGGGTCTCTCTTCTTGTTTCCTGCATATGCTTCATCATCAACCAAGAAAACAAACACCCTTTTCGGTATTGTACCCCCAAGAATGTGTTGGAGATCCACGGTATTGACACCTTTGGCAACAGTTTTGGTATCTATTTTTAATGTCGATATAGGCAATTAAAAAGTTTCGTTTGCCATTCTTTCTGAATCATTTCCGCTCTCATTGGATTCAGTTGGACTCTACTAATGATTAAAGTAGCTCTTTCTATCTTTATTGCAAAATGTTTCCCCTCTGTAGATACAACTCCATATATGAGATAAAGATGAGGACTGTTACGATTCACACGAATTCCGACACGTATTTGACTGTGGAACTTAAAAAATATCACTGAAAATAGGACCTATCAATTCGAATAAACCTGCTTCTTCGCTACCCCTTTGCATCATTTCACTACGCTCCTTACAGCCTCGTTTCCAGGCACCACTTTCATATAATTTTGTTGTACTATCAGTATAATCATAATCGGATGACAGGGCTTCGTTTATTCTCCACCCCATTTCTCTCAAATTGGTTGTTTGAGCCTCATATCTATAAGAAAGTAATGTTTCCAAATATGCTTTATATGGAGAGGTCAATGTCTGATAACTGATCTCCACATTGTTTATTTTAACTTTTATATCTTAAAATAGTGCAGTATGTAAATTGTTTACCGTAGAAATTGTATTATCTGATGTTAAAAGGAACCATCCAATTTGACCAATTTACATTGCAGCAACAGTTTTGTTTTGTTCAGGTCATCCAAATAGAGATCTGTATCCCCTGAATTTCAAAATCTAGTTGCCCAAACGGTTCAAGTCGCCGACAGGTTTCAACGTTGTTCATACTTTTCCAAAATTGCCACCTGAGTGGGAGGAACTGAAAAGTTACGATTTATCAACTGTCATTGAGGTCATTTTGTTCGTTAGAAAACTTATCAAAAACTAATCAAACAACGTCTTAAATCT
This sequence comes from Chiridota heheva, assembly GCA_020152595.1. Taxonomy (NCBI): domain Eukaryota; kingdom Metazoa; phylum Echinodermata; class Holothuroidea; order Apodida; family Chiridotidae; genus Chiridota; species Chiridota heheva. Next base: position 1,326,376 of record JAIGNY010003143.1, read on the forward strand.
TATCTATTTATATATTTTTAGGTCACTATCAGATATTCTGCTTCAGGATGGAATTGATGTCATCGGAGCGCTGAACTTTTCTTCTTCTTTTTGTTGTTTTGTTTCTCTTTACGATATTCCTGCGCCTCCTTGGTGTTGTCTTTCGTTTCTTGACATGCCTTACGAACTTCAGTTCTGGATTTCTTCCGTTAATCTGTAGTTTTACGTCTTTTGCCTCTACCTTTTTTAAGCGATTCGCTTTCTTGCACTTTATAATTTTTTGTAAACTTTGGCTGCTATTTTTTTTTCCTTCTTGCCCCAATTCTTCTTACCGTCGATTTGACCCCTCTGCCTGCGGTTATATCTGCAAGAGGATCGGTGCCTGATCTCAATGCTTCTTTTGCCAAACCTCTCGCCAATCTCGGTGCCTTCGCTCTGGCTACGTTTGCACCTGTTCTTAACCCTGATTTCAAAAAAAGGTAAAATCCCTCTACCTAGGGCTTCAAATAACCCCATCCCCATATCACCCCTATGATACGGTCTCCCTACAAAGATCGGACCTGACATTGTTATCAGCACATAATGCAAGTGTGAAATGATTGTTTTCAACTCATGCTACACCAATTTATAGTTTTACAACATCCCTAAACTCTTCCTACGAAATTGTAGCGTTAATATGGTTTAACCGAATTTGAACATGATAGGGAAACTCGTACCATCAATTATCTGAATCTCTATACGATTGAGCGTATTATTACCAAGGGGTACGTAACGTATAATGAACGGATTATATTATATTTTTTCGTTCACACCTGCATACATCAAGAGGGGTACTTTTTATCTCCCACCAAAGACGATTCTACCAAATTGCAATATACATACAGATATTTGATCATAGGAGGTACCCAAGAAAAATCGGATATTACCCAACTCGATCCTCTAATATTCTCCAATACAACTTCTTTGGAGTCAAACCCTAAAAGATGGCATATCTCTCCTCTAAGTATAATCTTATTATTTGTTTGATAACCTTTTTTGCAACCAAAAGCGTATGTTATCATCAATAATGGATCATCGTAATATATCAATGTTCCATGATTTGTTGATTCTCCGGTCCATACGTATACCATTCGTCAGGGAAAAACGCACTTTGCACCAACACAATCCATTCTTCCTTCAATGTATACCTTTCTTTTATTTGATTTGTAAAATTAAATGGTGTGTTATTTAGGAAAGTGCCACTGTCATCTTTACTTGTAACTATCCAATAAAAGTCTCTGTTATCCATAACTCACAATAATTTGCGCCTTCTAAAATGCAATTCTATGACAGTCGTACCCTTATAAAACCCAACATGCGTACTTTCGTTTGACATAATTTCAAAACTAGCCTGTTTTATATAGTTTTGGTTCAGCGGATCATACTGTATAGCTTTGGGTTCATATTTAATAACCCCTCCACCCAAAACTGCAGCAGGCATCAAAACATTATGAGTGCTTCCATTAATAAAAATGTTTTTACATTAATTACAATGAACGTAAAGGTGGTTTAATACACGAGGAAAAATCACGTTATCGGCCACATATGTTTCCGAATTTTCCATGATTAACTCATTCCTGTTAAATCCTAGATCCTTCAAGATTTCTCCTGTAATTTTAAACTCATATTTTTTTGTAGATAATGCTAATCGTTTTTCTGGTACACTTTCAACATCCCATCTAACAGATACTTTCCATGTATGAGTTTTAGGTAACCATGCTTTCGTCAGAGCTTCGCTAAAATTGATCCCACGCACAGGTATCAAATTAATGGGGGTATATTCATCTTCCCCTGTAAAATTCAATCTTGTCAATTTCAGGGTCGTATATTTTGTGTAACTCTTCTGAATAAAAAACAGGCTTTTATCTCTTCACCTGCAGCGTCTGTTATTTTATACATGACCCACTCGTGTTGTATTACATCTGTTATCTCTAATATCTCTATAGTTCAATTTTGATAATATCTTTTTCCAAATCTTCCGTACTCTTTCGAAATACGAGCTTTATCACCTATTTTAAGTTTCGGCTTATCTTTGTTTTTAAGTGCACTATCATACTGTTAATGCCAAACCTCCCTTTCATTTACCTGCGACGGTGCCATTTTGATCGCCATGTGATATCGATTGTTATAAGCAGTCTTTAGCTGTGGTAAAACATTTATCCAGACAGGTCTACTCGTGTGCGTACAAACTTCCAGATAGTGGATTTTAAAGTTTTGTTGAATCTCTCGACAATATTAGCTTTCTTATCACTATGCGTATAAAAGAGCCTGATACCGTACTTCGCTAATAACTTCTTCACATTTGAATGGTAAAATTCTGTGCCCTTGTCCGTTTGCAATTTTAAAGGGGGACCTGGCTCGTTTAAATTTGTTTGCCAACGCCATAGCCACATTATCACCTGACTTACGTGTTACCGGTTCCAGCCACTCTTTCCACGAAAAAACATCAATAACCGTCAAAATGTAATTTATGCCACCGCTTTGTCTAGCCACCAATTTCATATCCATGAGATCTGCCTAAAACTGATCCTTCAATCCTGATGATATGACTTTGCGCGTTTTGATTTTTTCTTTCTCGGCTTATGTAAACTATAAGTCTCCTATGTCTTTAACCAATCTAATATTTTTTTCTTGTTCTAATTTGAAGTTTTCCCTATTTCCTTTACTAGTTTTTCTTGACCGACGAAGCCAGATGGATGTGAAACGTCGTACCAACTGCCTTGCAAGTTTTAAATGGGGGATTTCCCCCCATCTGTTTCTGTTATTACCACTTCTCCCCAACAACAGGCGCATGCTCACCTTATTCTGCCAAGAAAATTTCTAAACTGGAAAGAAAGTGCGGTTCCTATTCTTCTTTTTAAGACCGTGACTAACAGAATTTCCCATCCTTTTTATAGTCTATTCCAATTAAGCAATTCATCCAAACATCGCTTCTCTTCTTCATAGTGATTGGGCATCATCTCCTGTATGTCATACACCGTCACGTCTAATTTGTCATCATCATCATCATTAATATCACAATTTGGTTGGGGCAGATTCGACGTTCTAATTTCCCTCACGCACCCTTCAATTTTCTATTAAGTATAAAGGGACATTGCCTAATGCTAGGGCCTCTGCAAATTCTGTTGACCCCGGAGCAGATATGGTCCTCATAGGGGAAGACCCAGCCAATAACAAATCGGTTAAATTGGTACCCTTTAATTTGTTTCCTCTATATTCAAATTCACCTCTCTCATTAAAATTATCTTTCATTCCAGGCCAAAACGCATTAAGAAAATTTCTTGCATTGGCTTTCTGTTTTGTACTACTAACACTTCGCTCAATAATTGGAGGAAACTCTAATCTATTGCTGTTATCCGTTTCTATTGGCAACATTTTTTCTTCGGTATTAGCAGGTAGGGATCTAGGCGAGTGTGTGGTGACAAGTAAGTGAGATATACGATTCAACGAACGGTTATAATGTCTGTGTTCCTGCAACAATTGACTGTACTGAAGCATTTTTTTTCTTCGGGAGCTAGATTGCTGTGCAGAATTTCTTTCATTTTTTGATCAAATCCATGCATATGTTTGACAACGGGGGTAGGCTTCACATACTTATTTCCCTGCATCGCATGGAACTGTTTTAAAAGTATAACAACAGATTTGTTCATGTTTTTATAGTCGTAGTTTCCCTGTGTCTCTGTTTAGAACTAAGTCCTCTCTGATAAGTTTTGTTGTCGAAAAGAAAAGGAAGGAGTCCTGCAATTGGACCTATAGTTTGTGCAATATTTTTCATCACCGGCAAAACACTGACCTGAAAAAATTTCTTACCTCCCTTTTGTACCCTTCCCGTACACGAATGCTTAATAAATATTTTACGTTTCACCTTCAGAGGAATATTATGATTTTTCAACAGTTTAAGCAGTTATAAATGAGGGAGCAAAACCTTTTTTCTTGTTCAGATAATCGTACGTTACCATTACTTATATTCAACGCTATATCACTCAGAATATGATACAGATTATCACTTAGATTACAAGCTACTTTTTTACATTGTACACACAGGCTAGCAAGTAAATCCTTATGTTGAAGCAAATAATTAAGTTTATTATTCAAATCAGAAGCCATGACTAACAAGATGGAAAAACAATTACACCTTACATAGGATTTGCATCTGACCATCTTCCCCAAATACATTCATTATAAATTAAAAAAAATCACTGCTACTAGGCTTTAAATTTATGAACAAATACCCATATGATCTAGATACCGCATCCTCATAAATACGCCTCAGCTGATCCCCTGTTTTTCCCCGCCAACAACGGCTTAGATCAAACGTTAATTATACTCATATTCCTAGGATTTTTGAGTAATGTTATGTATTGTGTTCAGATCTATATTACGACCACTTTTCCAAAACATATTTTGTGTGATCAAAATTACCGAATGTTTAGGATTACCTAATTTCACCAATAATCATCTGGGGAAGGCCTCCCATAAAAGTAATTAATATTAAGACAGCCTGCATTCTGACATACTTATCTTGCCAAGTGCCATAGAACTAATACACATGATCAGGGGCTGGGTAAAAATAATTAGGAGACGACAGAGCTTTAAAAAAATGTTCAGTCTTTCCAACCCCTGTGGGCCCACAAACTAAGCACGTTAGAGGTTCTTGTAATCGAAAATCTACAATTTCCATAACCGTACTAATTTTTCTCATTAAAGTACGTAGTTGTCATCCCAATAAAAAAAGTGCAGTTTGTCTACAAGTCATATTGATAAATATATATTGAAATTCAAAAACTATTATTACCGGTTGCAAAACCAAACCAACTTTAGAAATGAGCAGGAATACAAAGACACGATTAAGTCACATGGCTATTTTTGGAGGGAAAAAAGCTGTGCATAATACTATATCAGTTTTTTAGACATGTATTTCACATGTTTGATTTTACCCGGGGAAATAATAGTTGACTTAAATCACGCAAAATCACGAATGGAGGGCTAATTTTACCTCAGGCACAATAAACTTTTACCAACTTTTTCGAGTCACTAAAGTTCTTATATAGTTATATTTATCTAGTTCATAGATTAATTTTGTCAAGGTGATATCAGCATCCAGACATGTATAATTCACATGCCCCTTTTTTGGAGGGAAACCCAATCAGAGATTTTGCCCGGGAAAATAATAGTTGACTTAAACCACGCAAAATTACGAATGGGAGGTTAACTTTTCGTAGGGTACAATGAACTTTTACCGACCTTATCGAATTATATCAGCAATCAGAGATACACAGTTCTGCATTTTTTGGAAGAAAAACCAATCCCAAATGTAAATGTTGCTTTCGAATGTTAGGTAATATTGGTCAATCTGAAAAACACGAGTTAAAATACACCTATAGTTACCCATTGTAACTTAGTACTGATTTCCATAAATACACTAGGGTTTGGGCAACTCCAAAGAACAAACAATTCGAATCTGTACTTTGAGTAAGTGCTATTAGTGATAGCACTTGTTACCCTGTGTAACTTAGTATTGATTGCCTTGGGTACACTAGGGTCTGAGCAACTCCAAAGAAGCAAACACATCGATTCTGGGCTTCTAGAGTTTTTCATCAGTTCAATAATCATGATGTTCATAGATATCCTTGCTTAAAATCTTTTCCTTCTTTTACATTACACGAAACCAGCATTAAAGAAGAAAACGAAAATACATTTATCTATCTAAAGGACGAAGTAACAGTAAAAAAGCCACATTCACTTGCAAAAACGTTCAACTTGATGCTGCTAGCACCAATGCTAGCACTATCTCCAGTGCTATTAGTGAAAACACTCGTGGTGCTACTGGCACAAGTGTTTTTAGCACATATGCATAGTATTAGTAGCGCCAGTGATAATAGTGATAGCACTTGCGCTGCCAGTGCTACTAGCTGTAGCAGTGCTAGTAGAAAAAAGCAAAAGAAAACATAAGAAAACAATATTCTTATTTGTATTACAGCGAAGATTTTATTAGATTTTTTAAATGAAATAACAATTCATTTTTTTTAAAATTGAATTTCGTCATTTCTAATTTTATAACATTATCAGTAAAGTACTGCAGGACTTATTCAGTATCATTAACAAACAGATATCATGCAATTGTTGTGAAAAGTCGTTAGACGATTTTACCGCCATTAAAGATCCTAAAAACTATATCATCCCGGTTGGATGGAGACGTCAGGGGGGTAAACTTGATGATTATTTGGCATTTGGTCTTCAAAGGGTGAACATCTATTGCAGTCATTTCTGCCTCCCTACACCTTATTATGATCAAAATTGTTTGCTCATTAAAGTTTTAATAAAAACGAAAAAGTGTGTAGGGGTGAGTGGGCTGCATATTAACTATAGCCCAAACATGTTTGGGCCGTACGACGGCCCTCCCAGCTCCATAGACCGCCCAAATGGGATGGGGGTCCAAAGGGTACAATTATTAACTATAGCTCAAACATGTTTGGGCTGTACCACGGCCCTCCTAGCCCCATAGATCGCCCAAATGGGATAGGCGTCCAAAGGGTACAACTGTTAACTATAGCCAAAACATGTTTGGGCCGCACCGCAGTCCTCCCTACCTCATTGGTGACCCTCTTAGGACGGGGGTTTAAACGGTACAAGTCCAGTCTGCCCGAGGTAATTTCGGACCCCTTCCGCTATGTGGGGCTGAGTTTATGCCGGACAGATTGGACTTGTACCGTCATAAGAGGGTCACCTATACTACTAACAATTTACTCAAAATCGAACAAAATTACCCGAAAATTGCCCCAAAATAGCAAAATTTCCCTAAAATTGTCACACAATTCACCAAAATTTTAAGGAGAGTGCCCAAAAAGGAATGATATTTTCTTAAAATCAAAGAAAATTTCCCAAAAATGAAGGTAAAATTGAAGGAAAATTTGGTAAGATCAGAAAATTGTAATAGATTCCCTATTGAAATATTATTTGAAGTTCTGGTCAAATTTGTCACCATATTTCTTCAAAATTGAAGAAAAATACTTATAAATGAAGAAAGGTTTCTGAAAATTTGTGAAATTTGTCAACAAATTTCCCCAAAATTGACAAACATTTTCTAAAGAATTGAACAAAATTACCTATAATTGAAGAAAATTTCCCGAAAATTGACCTAAAATAGCAAAATTTCTCTAAAATTGTCAAACGATTCACCGAAATTTTAGGGAAACTGCCCTAAAATGAAGAGAATTTTCCGAAAAGTGAAGGAGATTATCCGATTAGTATCAACAGTAGTCTTTCAGTGATGGAACTTAGTTGACCAGTGTAATTTTTTCACTAACTGCATGATAGATTCGTGCCCTTACATCAGCGATGTTCGCTTTTTCCACATTTCAAGGCCGAAAATTCACGCATCATTGCCTTCACTCTCCTCCATACATATAGTGTACAGTTATACATACACTGTACGTCAGGAACGTAGCCAAGTGTGTGTGTAGAAGGGGGGGGGGGAGGGGGAGTTGTGGGAGTCGAAGGTCCCCTTTGTCGAATGTCGATTTTTTTTTTTGGGGTGGGGAGGGGAGGGGTGGGGGAGCCGTGGGAGCCGCAGCTTCCCCTTTGTCAAATGTCGATTATTTTTTTTTTTTTTTGGGGGGCATCTTTTAATGATCTGCACAGAATATATGAATAAGATAATCTCCTTTGGTCCGGTCACTCGGGTTCAAATTATTTTTTATAGAGGTCGACTCCCCCTTGAAAATTTCTGCCTACGTGCCTGCTGTACGTACGGAGCTTAATTCGGAATGGATTAAGCGGATACAGCGTCTACATTATTTTAGAAATATTGAGTGAGGGCGCTGCGAGTAGCAAAGTTGTAGATGTCGGGCACAATATTCGCTTGGTGACCAGAACATTTTTTGGGTTCTTGTCCCCCCCCCCCCCCACCCCTTCCCCCGAGACCCTTTTTACGTCCTTGCCTAACACACTATAATATGCACCAATTAGTAAACAGGGTTTAAAATGATAATAGGTGATGGCGCCTTTTATTTCGCCATATACTTCTTCAACCCCTACCCACTTCAAAATTGCTTTGCGGTCCCTGAGGGTATGAGGCATCATCACATTCATCAGCTCACTCGTGTCCGAGTATAAATCCTAAAAATCGGAACCCGAGTACTTCCAATTCGACCGGGTTCGAGTTCCTGTTGCGTGAGTTTGGAAAAATGAAGCTAGAGACCGCGGTCACGAGTCTTGACACCGGACTGAAGTCATATCCTGGTCAATACCGCATGCTACATGAATAATTAGAGTTTCTCAAATATTCTGCATAACAATTACGAAAGCTAAATACCCCACTGGATTGTGCACAAGATTATATATAAGGAACGTATATGCTATTTGTAATAAGGATGCACAAATTATAGGATCACACAGTCAAAAGTATATGCAAGTTAACTAATAAAAATGATCAAATAATTCAAGGAATATTTGAAAGGCCTACATCATAAAGACGGAAACTCACTTATGATGAGAGTCATGTAGAAGATGCCGTTTGCTGAAAACACTACCAGGAACCGGAAAAATGTGTAGAACCAGAAATTTGGCGAAACTGCAACTAAGATACCCGAGACTAAAGTTGGGATGACTGCAAAAACTAATGTCCAATAACGTCCGATACTGTAAAAATATAATTGAGATACATTAGCCGTATACATTTTTTCGATTAAGGACAAAGACTCATATATGAGCAAACTATCCAGCGGTAAAGCTAGCTGTTTGGATTGGGGATGGGTAGGGATGGGTGGGGAATGGGTGATGGGGAGGGGGTATGTGTATGTATATATATATATATATATATATATATATATATAAAGATATATATATATATATATATATATATATATATATAAAGATATATATATATATATATATATATATATATATATATAAAGATATATATATATATATATATATATATATATATATATATATATATATATATATATATATATATATATATATATATATATATATATATATATATATATATATATATATAATATGCAAGATATTCACAAGCAACGCGCTAAAAATCACAATTGAAGCTAATATGAAAACAGTTGACTTCCTAGACATCACCCTGGACCTAAGAAGTAGCACCTACAAACCATTCATGAAACCCAACAACACCCCATTATATGTACATAAACAGAGCAACCACCCACCCCCAATAATCAAGAACATTCCAGAAAGCATCAACAGGCGGTTATCTAGCATTTCATCAAACAAACAAATATTCAATGAGGCAATACCCTGTTACCAAGAAGCCCTGACGGAAAGCGGCTACAACTATACATTGAACTATGAACCACAACCAGACCCCAACAATGACGCAAACCAGAGAAGAAAACGTAACAGGAAGAGAAAAACCACGTGGTTTAACCCGCCATATAGCACAAACGTAGCCACTAACATCGGCAGAAAATTCTTCAACCTTCTGGACCACTGCTTCCCTCCTGGCACCATTTTAACAAATTGTTAAACCATAACACAGTGAAATTAAGTTACAGCTGTATGCCAAATATCCAACGGATCATCTCTACTCACAACAAAACAGTACTTAAGAAAAGTGCAACCAAAGAAACACCACAAAACAATTGTAACTGCAGAAAGGACAAACCATGCCCACTTGAAGGCAAATGCTCACATCTGGGGTAATCTACCAAGCCACAGTTACACGGCAAGACAACCTTAAAGAAGAGACTTATATAGGACTAACGGAAAATACATTCAAAACAAGGTATAATGGACATACTCATAGTTTCAGAAACGAGGATAAACGGTATGCAACAACATTAAGTGAATACATCTGGAACATAAAAGACGATAAGGTGCAGTACTCAATGAAATGGAAGATTATTGATAAAGCTAAGCCATACTCATCATCAAGCAAAATGTGCAACCTATGCTTGAAAGAGAAATTCTTCATAATATACAAGCCACACTTAGCATCACTAAACAAAAGAAACGAGCTGGCCAGTGCATGCAGACACAGAAAAAAACAATTATTATGTAACTATAAATAAGAACTATTTTCCCATTGTTACCGCACTTTAAACAGTTGTGCATTGTAATTCACCATCCCTATCACTCTGCATTTTGTTTCTGATGAGTGAGGGTCTAACTTTACGAAACAGATCTGTCAAATAAAATGTACAAGGTTTAACTTATGAGTCAGTTTATTACAGCTCTCTTTGATTGAGCACTTTTCCATTGTGATGGTTTTACAACATACTATCTTTTGATTATATAATATATATATATATATATATATATATATATATATATATATATATATATATATATATATATATATATATATATATATATATATAATTATATATATATATATATATATATATATATATATATATATATATATATATATATATATATATATATATATATATATATATATATATATATATATAAAGATATATATATATATATATATATATATATATATATATATATATATATATATACATATATATATATATATATATATATATATATATATATATATATATATATATATATATATATATATATCTATATTTATATATATATATATATATATATATATATATATATATATATATATATATATATATATATATATATATATATATATATATATATATATAATAAAGAATATGAAATTCAAAATCTTATCTTTTTAGCAACATTGCAACATTTATGGACCTTTTTACTTTGTGGGGAGATGTTGGAGGGGGGGTGGGGAGAAAGGGTGGGGGACAATCCGATTAACTAACTATCTTTTTTCGTGCGGATAATTATCGAAATTTAAAGGTGTCACACATTCATTTCAAAATGTGGGGAATTTTTGGGAATTTTTTTTGTTTTTTTGGTGAAATTTCCTTTATTTTCAGCTTCTTCAACTTCTTCAATTTTTGGGAAATTTCCTTCCTTTTCGGAAAATTTTTAATTTTATTATCAAATTCTCCATTATTTAAAAAAATTGTATGTTGATCATTTTCTTATTTTACGTCTCAATCAGCCAATCGGGCAGAAAACTATACAACAGTCTGAAATTACATCCGAAAAGGTAAAATCCTCTCAAGTGGCAGTTTTCACCCCTGTCCGTTCGCTTCCTATGCTTCTGCTGTTGCTATATACACAGATCTGTTAAAGTTGTGACCTTGGAGCGCACGATTTTTGAACGTCCCGAAGGTACAAGGGCTCTCGATCATTTCCCATGTATGCCTGAGTTCCACGAGCCCGGTAGGTTGGTTGGTACTATTTTGGAGGAGCAAATTGCCACTAGTGTACCTTTGATGTACTACCCAAAGGTAAATAATCTTTGCAAGATAGACTTTTATAAGTGGTAGATTTAATCCTGAAAAATACAAAATGGCCTCCAAAGTTGCGCCATAACGGTTAAATTTAAAAGAAATGTATACAAATATGCGTGCAATTACAAGATAACCTACCAATAAAGTCTTGGATATATCATTATAACTATTTCTGTCAATTTGTTTGAAAAGAATGATATGGCGACCAGAATGGCTTTCATAATATTACTATGGATAGCCATAGAAATGGAAATTTACAGTAAATCCACCTTCATCCACAAGTTCTTCTCATAAAATGCTAAGCAAATTACATCTTGTATGATTGAAAAATCAGCACTTGTCTTAAACAATTGATTCCAATAAAACCATTCATTTTAAAGTTTTAATTGTGGAATGGGCATCCAAAATGTAGTGAATGGTCAATTTTTCGAAAATGTTACAATTAAAGACATTTCAAGAAATACTCTAAATATAGAGCAAGGGATAAAAAAAAACATACTTGAATTATTCAAGAGAATAATTATAGAATAATATAATTTTCTGGCGTGATGTAGGCCTATATAATACTGATATATAAGAAAATAGGCAAGATGGCAGACGAGAGGTCGGTGGCACCTAAGATGGCGACCAAGATGACATCATTAAGCATTAGATATATCAAGGAAAATTTGTATATATATCCAGATATCTGCGAGTTATTAGAGACCACAAATCTGATTATTCTTGGCCACCCCAACCATCTGAGCTTTCGAATGGAGTTGGGGATATTCCAACTTCCTTACGACAATTTTTAATATGTATTTTACCCGGAGTAGGAGACTGTACATCATCTTCCAGAGTTCAACGCCCGAACATCTCCAATAGTCAAGATCTTGTCTATGGAGTAAGTTGTGGAATGCAGAAAACATCAAAACTTATATTGCTAGAAGTACTGTCAAGTCCACTCAGTAATAATGTGGAGCGGATAAACATTCTAAATAGACAAGGTCACAGTGTATCGTATACCTAAATGGCTGCCTGAAGGAAATATATACCGCTCTATGTCTTCAGTGCCTTGCCAGCATTCCACCACTACAAACCAGACAACCTCACACTGTGGCATGGGACAACATATATTTGTAGATAGGATACAGGAGACTTTATCAAGGACCGTCATTTTGCAGCGGGTAAAATGAATAATCGTCCAGGCAAAGTTATTGGCTCATTGTCGAAACCTCCAGTATGTCCAGCAAACAGGCAAAGATTGTTCTTTCAAAATAGAAAACAGCGCAGTTTCTACTGCATGAAGACCACATTGTAGTTTACAATGCGAGGAGAGAGCTGATCTTCTTATAAGAAAGTGTGTTGCAATTGGATGTAGTCTAAGCTAAGCAAACCCTCCTTTGGTTGTTATCAACCTTACATAGTTCTCATAGCAATTCATTAACACATGGACAGGGTTCAAGATCAAACTACGAAATGATAAGGTTGTAAATGAATATGTCACAAGGTTATAATGAAATATCCTATGAGGCCCATTCCCTGGTCCCTAGCTGCATCTGACGGTTCCTTATGAAAACGAGCAAAACTGCCCTAGCTAGGAAACTTTAGAACATCAGGCCTGCTGCCCAAATGAGTCCTGAACCATCATCATGTCACATGTATAATAGATGGAATGAGCCTTGTGTATAAACCACAACACATTTGGTGACACTGATAGATCAATCTTTTAAGCCGCGTTGAAGCACAAATTCCACAAAGCTAGCATATGGATGTTGTGTTTGATGTCTATCTGAGGAGTTAATCAAAACGTCGAGAGAAAAAATGATAAAGGAACCGGGAATTAAATTCAGAAAAAAAAAAAAAAACTGGACATATTGTGTAACAGTGGAAATGTTTCCTGTCGAATTCCGACAGCAAATGAGCTTGATCAGCGTCCTTAGCCTGTTATATGGAAGAATCCCGAGTACCAGAAAAGCTGGAAGAATGTCAACTGTATGTCACACGCTTTGAGTTGTGTTGGTACATAGCACTGATAGACACTGATATAGAGCCTACTTGTCATGTGTTTTGTATTTACACATCGTATTTCTACGTTCATGAAATATAGAACCTAAAACCGCATACAATTTGTTAAAGTCAGGAAAATTACAAAAAGAACTGGGCATGATTCTGTACATCGTTGACTGGCTTGCATATTTTCATACTAGAGCATTTTCCGGTCTTGGCAAAATTGGAGCTTTTAAGTTACTTAACTGCGCAAGCAGTCTGGTTTCATCTCCCTTTTGGGAGAACGAAATCTTCTCCGAAATGTGCGAACTCTAATGTAAATCAGTCTCCCATGATGCAACATTACCCACAAGCCCTCTGTGTATGATACTCGTAATACAACTCTTTTATAAAACAGTCTCTGCAATTCTTGATAATGAGCGGGAAAGGTTGATTGTTGAATATTTATACAGATTATAATTAGATCTAAATAAAAGCCAATCCTCGAATATCATTTGCCAGTCCGTTTCTTCGTAAAACAGTGAAAAAGATTTGACTTGCGCATGACCTTTGCTGTTAGACGCAGTACGGTCGTTTAGTATGTTAGTTATCGTTAAGCAATGTGCAATGTTTCAGCATTGTATGACGGGTATCAAAATCACGTAATATGATATTTAAGGAGTTGTTCTTGATCATTTTCAGAGGAGCCTTGTCGTTCCCTTTATTCTACATTAGTTAATGAATTCGAAAGAAGTATTTTTCATAAAGATTTGAATTCTACCTATTTTTCTTTATTTTGTGAAAAGTATAATATTTTTTGGATGCGATTGACTTGCTTAGAAACCGTTACGGCACGCTCTTCGTATATTTATGGCAAAATGGAAGGGAGGGATGGTTGCGGTGTATATTTCATTGGTCCGTGGTGTATAGTTCCCTGCCCGTGGTGTATAATTCACTAGCCCGCGGTGTATAATTTCACTGGCTCGCTGTGTATAATTCACTGGCCCGCGGTGTATAATTCAATGGCCCGTGGTATATAATTCACTGGCCTGCGGTGTATAATTCACTGGCCCGCGGTGTATAATTCACTGGCTTGCGGTGTATAATTCACTGGCCCGTAGTATATAATTTGGCCTGGTCCGCAGTGTATAATTAACTGGCCCGCGATGTATAATTAACTGGCCCGCGGTGTATAATTAACTGGCCCGCGGTGTATAATTAACTGGCCGGTGTAAAAGTAAATTTTGCCCCCCCCCCCCCACCCCAGTAACTTTTGGTCCCCGGCCCTTATTTCCTAAGAAATTTGGGCCTCCAGGCAATTAATCCGTAGCTATCCAGTAAATTTGCCCCCCCCTCATACCCCTCATAGAAAAAACGGTCCGCCAGGAATTTTGAGCCCGGCCCTTTTTTTATAGGAAATTTGGAGACAACAACTTGTCCCCCTTTTGCAAGATTTTTTTTTTTTCTTCCTTCACAGTAAATCTCACTGCCGTTTTGCGTAAATCACGCTTTCAAATTCTGCGAGTACAACGGCGCTGCATTCCGTACATAAATACTAACTTCGGTTATAGCTTATCACTTCAGTAGACAAAATTAATTGAAGGAAACGTACAGACACACCAATAAATTACGTAGTAAAATCAGTCCGAGGGGACCAAATTAACAAGACACTCCTTAGGTAATAAGGACCGGTGGGCCCAAATTTACGTGGGGCAAAAATTTATCATCACACCAGCCGTGTATAATTCATTGGCCGGCAGTGTATAATTCACTCTCCCGCAGTGTATAATTCACTGGTCCGCAGTCAGGGATGATTTCTAGGGGACTCAGGGGCTGAGACCCCCTTCTTAACAATTGACCTGACTTCGAGGGCTCAGCCCTCCCCCGTCTGAAAATGATGAAACCTGTATAAAATCAATTGACTGTGAGGGTGGATAAGTTAGGGCATCTGAAAGTAGCAACTTATAGGCCTAGAAGTTTCTTCTTCAAAACGAAGACTTTAACAACAGTATCTTAAGTAGCTTAGGGCATAAGTGAGTAGATTATTATTATTTTGAAAGATAAAGCAAATGTTACAAGGGCACATTGTGCTTTGGCCCTCTATTTGTGAGCCCCGTTGTAATTTTTTTTTAAACCAGCCCTGCCCGGGGTGTAGGTACATAGGCCTATATTACAACAAAAAAAAAAAATGTTTTTATTTGTTTTTCTATTCCAACTCAATGGTAAAAGACAGCTATACCGCTGACCGTACGTGTACCGGCACCGCGCCGTAGTGTATATGTAGAAAACTAATACAGCGGCTGACTGAATTCTAACACAATGATGTAGTAAGCCACAGGGATGCGCAAGAAGATATAATTAACTTACCCTAATTAGAAGGTAAGTATAACTCTCGTAAATATCCCCGCTACGCTTAGCGGGGTAAATTTACTTCACGTTATACCTTACCTTCCATGCTATAAATATGCAATCAGATTGCAACCGATGATAGGAAGGAAGGGAGTTCAGGTCGCAGCACAATTTCTAAAGGCTGGTACTTAAACTTTCACTAATCTTATCCCGCTTTAAAGACGAAATTCCTTCTTCTCTTATGGATGAAAGATTTCAGAGTGGGAAGTACTAAAACATAGTAAACCACTTTTGGTTACAATCAAACCGAACAAGGTACTATTCGTTAACAGTAACTGAGGCAAACATCGCATGAACCTGAGTTAG
The DNA here is from genome assembly GCA_020152595.1 of Chiridota heheva. Classification (NCBI taxonomy): domain Eukaryota; kingdom Metazoa; phylum Echinodermata; class Holothuroidea; order Apodida; family Chiridotidae; genus Chiridota; species Chiridota heheva. The sequence continues at coordinate 1,342,416 of JAIGNY010003143.1, forward strand.
AAACTCGGAAAACATGCCAACCGGAAGAGCGTTTGGACATGATATGAATATCATAGTAGTGTCTATAATAACACTACAAAACGCACCGGGCTCGTCCACGAGACGGAACCGGCTAGTAGAATACGATTGGGAACGAAGCGTATACTAGCTAAAACGAATTGAAGAATTCCCAGACCGAGGAAAAATTCGTTCGCACGTAACTGCATAAGAGCAAAAGTTAGCGGGGTAACACGAACTTCGCAAAGTATGTCAGGCAAAAAAACAAGGGGAAAAACCGCGATATGCGTTTTCCAGAACGGCGGCACGAGAAATCCCGTGAAAGGGGCTATTCCTCGAACCCGAGTGCATACTCCGGCCCGTCCATGAACAGTGTCGACTACTTTAATAGATTGCTTCTGGACGATCCATCGGAGGAAAATGGCTCGTGACACAGTACGATGAGATCTCTGTGTATCTTCCCAGTGGTCGCGAGTCAATGACCGTCGACCCAACTGGAAAACATCTGTGGATGGCTGCAAGCTATCTTAGAGCCCGTGACTGAACCAAGTCTGAGAAAGATCCGCCCTCCAAAACGGGAGGGGTAAACAACTCCACATAAATGCCTTGCTACGCCGAGGATCGGCGGAATAAGGCCACATCGGCAAACGGAGTGCGCTGGGACTGTGATGTGGTTTGCCGCAGCCCGGAAAAAGACAAAAAGTTGTCCCTGATCCGAGGCTCGTAAGCCGGAAGCCTGCAAGGTCTTGATCAGCTGAGGGAACCGCAGTTGGCCGGGCCAAGTGGGCGCTATCTGTCGTACGTCGCCTTGCTTAGCATACTCGGCACTAGCGTGAAAGGCGGAAACGTAACGTTATAGTGAGTACCTTGGAAAGTAAATGCGTCGATCTCGAAACCCGTGGGTCAAGAGATAGGACGCAAAGAATCGATAGCTTGCGATCGTCCACGGATGCGGACAGACCTACGTCTGGGAGACCGAATAAGGTCCTGATCGCTCTGGTCACCTGAGAAGCACGCCCATCCTGTGGGGGTTCCACTGAAGCGAGACGGTTGTGATCATGTTCTCGTAGTCCAAGGTGAGCAGTCTTAAGGCTGGCATAGTTCGTCCTGCGCCGAGACGAGAGGAAAGATTCCAGAAACTCTTGGAAGTCCATTCCTCTCTGTCCGAAAAAAAGACCACAACAGTGGTGTAAAGTCGGCGCGAATCTGAACTGCCTTGCTCAGCACTAGCGGTAAAAGGGGAAAAATGCCCGGCTTACCGCCTGTAAAAAAGGCCAAGTACCTGTCCAAGTTTCTGTCATAGGTGTCACATGTGCTCCTACCTCGACCAAGATGCATCCGTTGTCACTGACGGGGAAAGTCTGACGGGTGGAAACTTCGTTCTGCAACAGGTGGGAGCGTCCGCATCACCATCAAACGAGGGTGGCCACCGACTAAACGTGTAAAGCGGAGGTACTGAATGAGATCATTTTCAGCCCGAAGGTAGACTTCAACACCTTCCTCTCCATGACTCGCCAAGTCTGGGGATGTCGAAAATACGCATCGGTCCTCTCCTCCACGGCCTGTGTGACCCAAGACGGAAGTCTGGACGTAAAGAGGTTCATGAAGGAAGGAAACATCCTCCCATGGATGGAACTAAAATTCTTTACATTAGAGCTTCCAGCTTCTTTCTCTGTCCCTACTCCAGGACCTGCTCCGTTGTGGAGAGAACAGGGAGAGAGAAATGTCGAACGTCGGGGAAATGCCTAGGGTGAAGTGCCGTTGATCGGGAAGATTCATTCAGGCTGATAGTACTGATAAGTTAATTCTAACTTAAGGTTAACGTACGTCGTACACTTTACGGGCCGTTAATCTAAAAACTCTTACAACAGCGGAGCTGTGGAGCCCCGGTGATTGAGGAGCAACGTGGCAGATAAGACTGCTGACCCTGGGCAAAGTTTGTTTAATCTTTACTGAACTAAACCAATGGTTAGCGAATTAAAAGGCAGGCCGCTAATATAAAACGTATTCAAAACGGGCTGCTGTGTAAGGCTATGTAGCTGCGAGACGGTTTTGGGTCGTGAGACCGCGGAGCCGTAAGTCATTGTCTACGGCTCCGAAAGGGTGTCTAAAAACTGTAGCAGTTGCGGAACCGCGTAGCTCTAAGCCACTCATTATCAACAGCGAAACTTGTCTATGAAGTTGATTGGAAAAGTGTTAACGTACGACGCATAGTTACAATTTTGAAACTGCGGAGCCTATGGTTACGGATGTGGAAAAAACTAATACCGTATGTCTGTGCGGGTAGTTAACTAACAGACCGTGAAGCCGCAAGCCGCGTTGAACTGCTTTAAGAAGGTGTAAAGTATAGTATGAACTATACGTGCCATTGTTTTTAATAGCTACCCCGAACGTGAGATTGTCTATCGAAAGGCCACCTATGTCAAGAAAAGTATCCTTCATGCAGTTAATTTTGAAAGGGGGTGTAACGTACTACGTCAACTGTATGAGTCGTTAACCCAAGCACTTGGTTAGAAATCACGAAAGAGTTGACGTCCTGTGTATACTACACGGGCCGTTAATTCCGTTAAACACCCTTCACCACGGAGCTGAGAAGCTCGTGGCTACGTGGGGGGACTAACGCCGTACTCAGTACGCGTCCCCGTTAATTAGCATAGAGCCGTTATGGATCTACAAAGGCGTCAACGTGACAAGTAAGTTCCACCAGACGTCCGCCCAGTTTGCCTCTGTTCACCACGGAGCAATAAAGCTAGTGGCTACGCGAGGAGGACTACCGTCGTACTGGTACCTGTCCCCAACGTAATAGCTATCAGTACAAAAGAACCGTCTGGGTCTACGATAGCGTTAACGTACTACCTTGTTACATGGGTCGTTACCTCAGTATACTTCTATTCACCACGGGGCCACTGAGTAAGTGGCTACGCGTGATGGAGTAAAGTCGTACTCAGTACGCGTTCCTGTTGGAATAGCTAAAAATATACTGCAGCCGTATGGGATACGGAGGTGTTCACGTGCTACGCAAGCTACACGAGCCGTAAACTCTGTTTGTTTCACGACGGAGCTACGAAGGTGGTAGCTGCGTGGGGAAGGGGGAGAGGAGGGGGACTACCGTCGTACTCAGTACGTATCTCGGTAAGAATAACGGCCGCGGAACTCTGTAGCTCCTGGCTACTGGTCGCTTACCACGCAGTTGCGCTGCTGGTGTATGCCGTTAACTCCGTTTGTATCTCTTCACCACGGAGCAGCGTAGCCGGTGGCTACGTGTGGGGGAACTGCCGTCGAACGCTATACTCGTCCCGGTAAGAATGACGACCGCAGAATTCTGTAGCACGCGGCTATCGGTCACATTATCCCGAAGTTGTGTTACCCGGGTTTATCGTACGTTGAACCTTATCCCCTGTAGGTCCTGTGGGGGCCGTAACGGCCCGTTTACCAGAGCCGTGTAAGGTTAGGCTATAAGAGCGTGAGGGCCCGTAGGGGGCCGCACATCGGAACTGTAAGGGCTTTTAGAGTGTAGATACGGAACTGTATGGACCTGTAAAGCCGTGTCCCGGACACGTGAACTTATGTCTTGGAGCCGTAGGGACCGGTACGGAGCCGTAATGTTGTGTACTCCTGGGGTTACCGTACGTTGTACGTAAAACCGCATTAATCTCTTTATAATTTGAGCGGAACGTCACGTTCAACGCGAAAATTATTTTCAGAGTAGTTCGGACGGTCGTGGAACTACGTAACACGGAGAAAATAGCTCTCGTGATGCTATGCCTCTAGTGGAGATGGTTTTCTTATCACCCGACCACCAAGCTCCGCAACCTAAGGAAGCGCTTACACGCGACGCATCGCGGACATCCTGGGTGCGTAACGCACCGACAATCGGGTACCTGTCCTCCGTGTCCATGATGCTGGTGAAATTTTTTGCGGAACCGCGACGTTCAACGCGAAAATCTTACTAAGGTAGCTCACACGGACGTGGAACTGTGTAGCTGATGGCTATGGTAACAAGAAGAAAATAGCTCTCGTGACGCTATACTCCTTGTGAAGATTGTTACTTATCATCTGACCACGTAGCTTCGTAGCTAGCGGATCTATTTCCGAGTTTATCGTATAGTGTAAGTTATCCCGTTACAAAACTCTCGAGCCGTACGGACCCGTTCACTGGTTATATTGCGGAAGTGTAACGTTCAACTTGAACGCGGAAAATCTTACTGAGGCAGTTCACACGGCCGTGGAACTGCGTAGCTAATGGCTACAGAAACAAAAAGAAAATAGCTCTCGTGATGCTATACTTCTTGTGAAGATTGTCACTTATCACCTGACCACGTAGCTTCGCAGCTAGCGGGTCTATAACTGGGTTTATCGTACGGTGTACGTTATCCCGTTACAAAACTCTGAAGCTGTACGGTTTAGAGAAGCGTTTACACGCGACACATCGCGGGACATCTTGGGTGCGTAACGCACCGACACTCGGGGACCTGTTCTCCGTATCCATGTTATTGGTGAAAATAATTGCGGAACTCTAACGTTCAACGCGGACAATCTTATTAATGGCGTTCACACGGCCGTGGAACTGCGTAGGTTATGGCTACGGGAGCAAGAAACAGCTTCTATTTTAAAAATGGATTTATATTGTCAAAATGGACTGGAATAAAGCCTTCACATTACCATTATACTAATTTGTGGTACTTACTAAACTCTGTATCAGAATAGCAAACAATATTTTTGTTTGCTGTTCTGGCAGTCTGGTACATTTTGTTAAGCACCAAAATAGGAGTACAATGGTACTGTGAAGGCTTTATACCAGTCCATTTTGGCAATAGAAATCCATTTTGAAAATAGAAGCTCTTAAGAAGAAAATAGCTCTGGTGGTGCTATACTTCTTGCGAAGATTATCACTTGTCACCTGGCCACGTAGCTTCGTAGCTTGTGGGTGTATTTCCGGGTTAATCGTACAATGTACGTTATCCCGTTACAAAACTATGGAGCCGTACGGATCCGTTCACCCGAGCTGTGGACCACGGAGCCGTATGGAATCGTCCGGCCGTCCAACGGACCCGTAAACATGGGCCGTCTAATTGACCTGTACGGACCTGTAAACACAGGCTGTGGAGCTGTCCAATGGATCAGTAAACACAGCCCGTGGAGCCGTCCAATGGACCCGTAAATACAAGCCGTTGAGCCGTCAAATGGACCCAAACGGACCCGTAAATACAAGCCGTGGAGCCGTCCAATGGACCCACACGGACCCGTAAACACAGGCCGTAGAGCCGTCTAGTGGACCCGTACGGAGCCGTAAACACGGACCGTGGAGCCGTATGGAAACGTCCAATGGACGCGTCACGGACCCGTGAAGACGGGCCGTGGAACCGTATGAATCCGATCACCGGAGCCGTACGGACCAGAAAGGGCCCGTGAAATCACATGTGACTCACGTATAACCTCTTTGGGCGCCGCTTTTACGTGGCCATACCGGTTCCTATCGCGGAACCATGGACCACAGCGGTGTACAAAGGGTTTACCCACTAAAAATCCGCGCCTCCCACAACTCAGTAATCTTATCGAGACGGGGCGCTTCTTCATAGTGGTTTATTCTAAGTAACGTCTAGGACGCCACTTAGCTTATAGACTAGGTAACTTACGTCTGATAGACCGCACCCGTGGCCCTCCCTACTTAGTAATCTATCGAGTCAGAGGCTTCCAGGGGGTTAATCAGGAAAAATTTAACAAAGAAAACTACGAACACATGCCTCCACGACTCAATAATCTAAAGTAGAAACTCTGAGACTAATTGATTTATATCGCCTCTTGGCGTTTTTCTGAAAAGTAAAATTATATATTATTGCATATATATACACTTACACCAAGACGCCCCTACGGGGGATGTACCTAATGTTTTTAATTCGTCAAACATAGAGAGGCAAGCCACAGCAATTTAGTACATTAAACAATTTTATCAGAATATTTTTAGAAACCCGAGAAAATGCAACGACGTAAATTCTTTAACAGCGTAGGGGTAGCGTGGAAAACACGAACCACTGAGTAACCTGGCGTCTGTGGAGATTAAAAGAAAAGATTAGATCTCCTGTAAAGAGGACGTCGGAGAGACCCCTTCAAGATCTCTCCAACGTCTCAAATTTCAAGCTTCAAAATTAAAAACTTTGTCTTAATTATATGCGAGAAAAACGAATACACGATATGTACTGGTAACATTAAAAGAAATATAGGCTCTCTTGTAACAACTGTAGCTCCTTGGAGCTGTAAAAAGCCGACCCTCGAACACCGTGTGGTGACGTCGACCCAATACGCATGCGCCAAAATCGACTGAAGAAATTGGCCTAATGAATACGTGAATCTGTACTTAAAATATCCTAACATGTTAATACAATGCATAGTATAACGCTAGACTCTCCTCGTGGAAGGGCGGGGCCGAGGGTAAAAAACACTTAAACCCAGGGGCAAGAGGTTCACTAGATAGGCACACTTGGTGCTCTACGGCCTAAAAATACCCGCCGCGATAGTGGGACTCTCTCGAACTAGCCACCCGCTTTGTACAGATGGAGACTTAAACACTCTATCCTAAGTGTAGGCTACACGGGAAAGTCTTGTGAGTCGAATCGAAGAAATCCCGGACCCGAAAAGGCGAACTAGATAAGATAGAGCAGCGTAAAAACCTGCCTGGTAGAAGCTGCAAAGGAGAAAATTGTTAGAAAAAGCTTAAATTTATAAAAGAAAATTTGACCAGTTCCAGCGATGTTGTGAAAACAACGCTCTGAAAAAGAGTGAGGGTTAGTACAGGTTATATGGAGGTCAGGACTGGGCTGGTAACTACGTTTTTAAGGTCGGTTAGAAGTGCGTTAGAATCAGGTCATGTGACCAGATTTTATATTCATAGCTTGGAAGGTATAACTTGAAGTAAATATAATGATTCGCCCATTAAGATATAACGATTTTTCTCCTTAACAAGTCATTTCAAAACACATTTCAAAGCCTCGGTGAGAAATGGACACTACAATTCAACCAACTAAAAAGGCTTCAGGAAATTCTCTTATCCATGGTATAATTCTAAATGTAAATCTGACACAAAAGATGTGAACGAGCTGAAAAACTTTTTTTTTTCTGCGAAAAGAAAGTTAAAAGTCGAGTCCTATCAGTATTGTCATCTTGTGTTGACTGCTTGTACAAGCACTGTCGCAGAGCTAATTACCAAGCAAGTATATGGAACTGTTTGTTGAACTGCATGGGTGCAGTAATTCCTTCTCTTGTCTCCTGTTAATAGTTACGGCTGGTGTATCAAATCTGCAGGTATAAGCGAACCGCACCTTGTAATAGAATGACTGGAGGAAGATCCACTTCTTGAGGCTGTCCTTAAACGTTTATTTTGTATTTACACATAAATGTAAGCCTACAGCAGGAAAATGTGCCTATATAAACCATTAATTAACGGTTTTGTGAATAACGTAGCTTCTAAAAGGCTGTAAACCTATCAACGTTTTATCTGTTTATTATCTAGAACATTTTATTATCTAAATAACTTTATATTGAATTAAGTGTGTGCAGTAAAAACCATGAAAGCTGTAGGAATGTATCATTCTGCCTGTAGATGATCATGGTAGATGCTGATACTTACACAAATATTTAAGGGCAGTAATTTTTTCTCAGGATAAGAAGGATTTAGAATTTATGGCAATTAAAACGTATGGACAATTGACATCTCTGGGTTAGGAAATAAGCCACACCCCTAGCAACGCGGTAACTAGGTGGGGCAAACAAACCTCAAATGCGAAATCATGCATGACTAATGCGTTGACATTTAGATGTTCATGTGGCCTGCCGCAAGTTTTGATCCATTCATTTATGGCACTTCTCCGGATGTATAGACTTTAACAAAAGGAATGAACAAAATTCCGTTGGCTAACCTTTCTGGGTAACGGAAATCGGATTTACAAAGCCCGTACTACGGGCCCGTGAGTGCAATTTTTGTTCACTATCTTGTCATCACTCAGTCGTGCAGAAATTTGTGTGCAGTACATTGCATTGCCTGCATTAGCGCACACCGCTAGCTAGATGTACTGTACCCGTACCGCGTAGTATTTTTCCACATGGTTACCCAGATTTTTTTGGCTAGTAATGTAGGGAAAGCGGTGATTGGTTAAAAAAGCTGTCAATCATCTAACCTAAAAAGGTTAGAGGTACGTTTAATGAAATATTATCAAACGCTGTTATGCTTTATTGTTTCTTATTTATAGCACAGGAAAGGACTGATCAATGCAATTATCTTTGTGAAAGACTTCAGATGTCAAATTTAATAAGAGTAACTCGTTCTACCATTATCCAAGTCTCATTTTCTTGTCCTTTTCAACAATTTCCAGCAAACATTGAGTTTTGGAGTTGTGTACCACTGAAGTTTGAACACGCAACAATGAAAAATCCATACATTTTGATCATCCATATCATGGATAAAACGTGTTTTTCCTAGCATGCAACACTTTTGTAAACAGCAAAATACATGTTATAGAATATTGTTCATAAACATTAATGCTGCAAATCAAAGAATGATGCAATGTCACCTAATATTTGAAAAATATGATGCTTTGATGTATTCATTTTTAATCATTTTTGTTATAAAAGCAGAAAGTTATGCACAAAAATACATTACAATGTGTCCAATTGTGTTATTTCAGTGTTTAAGCTTTCTTTCATGTGTTTTTGTTTGCGATGATCATCTCACTTAAGTGTTCTTTTTTTTGCAAAAGAATCTTATATAAGTTTGGTATCTTGTAATATGTGCTTTATAAAATTGGCTTAGGATACGCCCACAAAAGGGGCAGATACAAAGCAAAAGCTACCACTTCCGGAAGTCTATCATTACAAAAATCAAAGGTTCGTACATCATACTACACAAAAATGCATACGAATTCTCCAAATAAAATGTAACCAAAAGGTCATTTTCGGAGGTCGGGCTCATGGACTAACTATGCAATTGACATAATTGCGCTGATCGGCCACACCGAGATTTATGAGAAGAAAGTATTTTAATTTCATAAAAGAAAACATTTTAAACTAATTTGAAAAAGTGACAATCTGACAATGATGCAATTAGTTTTGAATCAAAACAAATTGATGGTACACCGATGCATACAAGCTTATTTTCTGATAGACAAGCAGCATATACTGATATATGCATGTTACAAACAAATTATGCTGGGAAGCATATGTGTAGGAACGGGGGTACTGCCTACCCCACTACTCAGAAAAATGACAAAAGTACCCCTTTTAAAAATAAAAAGTGCCCCTTTTACTTTACTTGTTTAGTTTGGACACAATTATTCTGTCTACAGATCAGGATGGGGGACATGCATTTGATTTAAAAAGTGCCCACTAAGAGGTCGTTACCCCCAACTTTTCTAAAGCTTCTTACACTCCTGCATATTTAAAAAAAAAAAAAAAAAAAAAAACCCACTTACACATCACACAAGGTTCCATAAAGAATACATCCAAGAAGGAGTCCGGCAAAGGATGCGGACTGGGCCAAGGTTGCAAACGTCTTTTTACCGCAGACTAGGTCGAACTGAATACGAAAAACAGAAAGAGATCAAACTCAGGGGCGAGCGGAGCAAGAGGATATCTGGCCCACTAAAACTTTGGTACTGGTCATGCTGGAGGGCCAACCTGCATATTTTACACGAGAGCCTTACGAGCAAATTGAAAGTAAATAATGAAATAAATATATTCATATATTACTTGGAAGAAATTTACTTTATTTTCAAAACAGAAGAAAAGGGAGGAACTATCTCTCTCATACCCCCCACTAATCCGGTGGCGCCGCCTCATCAGTGAAAATTGATTTAAAGAAGCACTAGACCGAAAAGTGTCGGCGCTCGTTTGTGCGACTTTAACTGATATATCATCCACAACAGATCGATAAACTTCATGCCTGCATAGCCCACAGACGACGTGATGGCAAAGGTCACTTGAATATTGATATCAACCAGAAAATTGCTATACCGTTACGTGTTAGATAAGCATTTTTTTTTGTGGTGGAGGGGTGGGAGGGGGGAGGGGCGAACCACCTAAAAGTACGTCCTTACTTTTCGGTCTTATGCTCCTTTAGAAAAAAAAGCCCCTGCTGCCCTGTGTTTACTCAAGTCACGTATACGGGGTTCTGTGTGTGCATGTTAGGCTAACAATTCAACAGCATAGCGTAACATTTTAGGGGCCGGGAAAATTATTCCATAACCGGAAATTTTGAGAAACGTCGGGAAATAGAATAAACAATTTTATGTTCAATTTAAAGACAAACCGTTCCGCGCAAAAAAAAAATTCTTATAATTTACGAAATTTACGAAAACGGAGATTTTTCAAAAGGATCGGGAATTTTCAAAACATATATCGGAGAAATAAGGAAAGGGAAGTTCATAATGTGGGAGGAAAATTGTGTTCTCCACCCCTGAACAGATCTACCCATGCAATACGTATTTAAAGCACGTGCACAGCTCATCATCTAATCACGCACATGATACCATAACCGTGACATGACCTAACATGATTACTCGGTTAAATCCCAACTTACATCTGAAATGATTGTTGATTTGAAGAGACTGTGATCATACGTCCATCCTTCATCGCACTCAATCACAGATAAATTGCTAGGGTCCAATTCAATGTCAAATGCGACATTTCTTAAATCATATTTCGTGCAATGATTTGGAGAGGCCTCCGTGTTTAAAGGGGTGGACAAATCCTCTTTACTTCTACGCATTCCGAGCTGCTGAGGTGGTAAGTCGCGCAACTAGCATTGCTCCAATGAGAGACAGCGCACCAGTGATCGGTCGTTCCTCCCAAAAACACCTGTAATTTTAAAAGAAAACAAATAAAACGTGCAATATTGTCAACAGAATTGTTCATTTTCAGATGATTATGAGGCTGCGCACGAAAAGGGCAGAAGACTTGCACTTTCTACGACGTCACTTGAGGTATAAATTGATGAGAAATAATCTGACGAATGCCCAAACGGCAGACGTGAAACGGAAAAACAATGCTTCTTTTTAGGACAAAGACATGTACAATAAAAAGCTTTTGGGTATGTATATGGGTATATCATAGGAACCCCCGCCCCCCCCCCCTCGCCCCCAGACACACATTTTCCCGGAGAAACTAAAATTAGAATGCAGCAAGTTCCAAGTAATCTATGGTGACGGCATCATTACAATATAACTATTCATAAATTAATTATGCCCAATATGAAAAGGAAGAGTAAACACGACAACTTAAACGACAAAGCCATAGCCTTTAGTCAGATAGTTATTAAAGTCAAAGAAAAAAGAGGTAAAATTAGACATTATTTAAGAGATCCACGAAATGGGGTGTTTTTCAGATACAATTTTTAATTATGTTACTGTTACGGGCAGGACGGGTGGAGTCCCCAGTCACTAGCAACACTGCAAAATTGTCTGATAGACGATCTATAAATGAAAGTTGAGTTACTATGATCTGAAACCTACAAAGCTCTGGGGAAAATGTGAACATTTTATTACGTATCACGTGATAATAATACGTACGTACGTAATACTATCACGTACGTACGCAATGAAGTATCACGTACGTACGTGGTAATAATACGTACATACGTAGTAATATCATATACATACGTGATATCAATACGTACATACGTAATAATGATAACACGTACGTACGTATAATGAGATATTACGCACGGACGTGATAATAATACGCACGTACGTAATGGTTTCCACCATGAATAGGGATAAACTCGTACGTCTTTTCTTTGACTTGAGGTTTAGTCAGAAGGAATCCTGTATTACTTGGCTGCAAAACATCGGATAATTGTAAGCCATAGACATATGAAACGAATTGTGAAGAAACTTTCTTTGTATTTAGCTTGAGGCGTATATCATTTTGTGATGCTCTCAGTTCATTAGCCACACTTTTTGATTGCATCCAACGATATCCATTTAACTGCGAATCGATAAATAGAAAGTTTCTTCATCTGTTAATGATTCGTATTTTGTTTCATGTCCCCCCCCCCTCCCCCCATACCCCAAACGGATTTCACTTTTCCGATTGCATGCTTTCTGCCTGATTGGGAGATGATATTGGGAAACTGTAGAAAAATGTGGAAAAAAAATTATTTAATATTTCGATAAAATTTGCCAAAAATTGTTTCAAAATTTTCTGAAAACTGGCCAAAATTTCCCAAAAACTGTTCAAAAATTTCAAAAACTAGCCAAAAATTTTTTGAATAATGGCAAAAATTTCCTAAAAAATGGCCAAAATTCCCTAAATTTGAAGAAATGTTCGGAAAAAGTAGCCAATATTTTCCGAAAAGAAGGCAATTTTTCTGAAAATGAAGGAAATTTCCCGGAAACGGAAGAAAAGTGATGGGGATTTCCCGATCAGCAGTAACTTTGGGAATATGTTCATTTACCAGTGCAATTTCTCCACTTATCACCGCAAAACTTTTTCGGATTTTGCCTGACCCTCACCCTTCCTGGATAGTGACCCTTCCCACGCACCTGCCACTGATTAATCAGTCAGTTCTACCGATTTGAACCCGCTCCACTGGTCTTTAAAAAACAAAGTGTTTAAACAGTTAAACAGGCACGTAGACAGCATTTTCCATTGGGTGTAGGAGGGGGAGAGTGTTTCCACAATTTCCAATTTAACAGGATGTATAGCGAGGTATATGATATTTCCCACCCCTGGTTTATAACATTTAATCCAACTATATTGGAGGAAAATGTTACAATAAAGGACAAGCTGTGTACAGTAATTATGGTTGGTCAAAAGAAGCCAACAACTTATCTAAGATCACCAAAAATGAAATAATAGATACTAACACTTTTAACCATAAAAGCTATTTACTCAATGGCAGCTACAATAACTGTAAACAGACTGGCTGACCGATAACCGACCGTGAAAAGGAAGTGTAAGTTTTCTGAAATAGGATCCTGAAAAGCTTATTCAGGTTCAGTGTACCATGAACTGATGACTGAGCTATGACCCTGTTAATTTACCGAAATAACTGTATGGCAAGCTGTGACGTCATGGAGGGTTGCAAATGATGAAGAAGGGAAAAAGGCTTTTTGAGACTTGTTTGACCACACAAATTGTAGTGGGTGGGGGCTCCCCTACACAAATCTGGGTCAAGGGGGGGGGAAAAGTGATCTCTTTGGGGAAAACTCTCCCGAAGCCCCCCGTAGCGCCGCCACAGTATATATCAATAATGCAATGGAATGTATGTGATCCATGCAGGGGCGGAAGTGACCATTCGGACAATCAGACGCGAACCGAGGCCCAAGAGTCAAGGGGGCCAGAAATGCTGATCAATGCAAAGTCAATAGTATAAAATACATACTAACATTTCCCACACGTTTATAAAATCTTTCTGTTAAAAAAATACTGTTTTGATTTAATGCATTATTGTCTGTTATTTATCACATAATCCCCTCAACTCTAGTAATATACAATAACAGCCAACGTTTCTGATTGGTCATACACAAACAAAGACAACCAATCAATAACCGCCGCGGACGTAATAGCACACTGTACATACACACACAAGAAACAATCCACAACCGTATGTAACATGAAATATATGAATATCACAATTTGACGAGTTTTACTGAGACGAGATTCCCTCTATTTCAGTCGGGAATCTGACCTCTCCCTGAGACCGTTAATGAGTAATTTTCATTTTGCGGACGCCGTGACCTAAGAAGCACTTCCAGCTTTGTAAAGAGGATGGCTTACGATCTAAAATCTGTCACTTTTTTTGCAAATGAGTTATGAACTTTTAAATTTATGCACGAAACCCCAAATTTGAACAAATTGTTCCTATATATGGGAACTATTATCTGACATATAAATAGAAGCCCCGCCTGCTTGTCGATCAATTTTCTCGAGGATTTCCAAACTTGGAATTGTAAGCTCAAGAATTTGGCTGAAACCAAACAGGTAATTTTCTATTTAAAACTTTGGCGTATTATAATTCGGATGATCAATTGAATATTTTTGTCGTGTATAAAAGGGTTTGAAATTACACATATATTAAATTCATCCATCTTCATGAATAAGAAAGTACTTAACTTAAAGTCTGATCTCGACCGTGATTTTACGTGAGATAAAACCCTAAATAAAGCCTAACGTTATCGTTAACCTTAAATGGTAACGGTAGGCTGTTAGGCCTACAAGATTTTGTCAGTGACTTATCTTAGTTACTGTGCACTGTTTGCAGTAGGTCCTCTGTGACTTCAGAGTATTTTGCACCGATCATGGAAGTTGTAAACACTTCGGAAACAATAATCGGCAAGGTCCCTATCAATTTAAAGCTTATACTAGTCCAAGACCAACCCTGATAAATCATTAATTGGTATATTTTAAATTTAGGCCGGCCTAGGGGCCTATATATTTTTTATTTATTTATGCAGCTTACAATTGTATAGGCCTATTATAAATGTAATAAATGTATGATACTAATTACTATGAAGCTGGGCAGTCGTGACAATAATATGAACTAGGACCTGGGCATACCCTAAGCTAACCCACACAATTTTCATGGCTGGCTTGAGTCACCAATAGTCTTACTCATTAAAACTGGAAAGTTTGTTTCCTCATTCATGCCAAAGATTTACGCCAGGAACTTCTGATTGTTTTTATTTACGCCACACCAGATATTCTAGCTTAATGTACTTTATTGCTTTTGTCAACTTTTAAAGCCTAATTACGCTGAAGCATTTAAAAACTGCCCATGCATGCTCCACGCCGAAGATCTTCGGCGTAATGCACTTGTCAATTGTATGACCCACCCTACTACCCCCGGCATGGGTCAGTCAAAGGTGGGTCACTGCATTCCAAATTTTGTCCCACATGTGCGTCACTGCGAAGGTTTGGTCAGTCATATGTGTGACTCTGGGGTGCGTCATGGTCGGTCATTTTTCCACTGATGTGAGTCACTTAAATGACTTAGGGGTGATTCACTCACGGTAAGTCATTAGGCAACACCTAACACAGTATGTGCGTCATTTTCCATCGTATGTCCGTCATTTTTTTGACTGTCACGTGCGTCAATTGTGCGTCAGTTTTTTGACTGGTGTGGGTCATTTATATATGTAAGTCTTTGTCAGTCACCGAAGTGACTGAGGGGTGCGTCAAATCCATTAGGCAAAAATGGTCAATGATGCACCCTGTCTGGGGGTAGTGGGGTGGATCATACAATTGACAAGTGCATAACCTACAGTACATGTTTTCCAGTATGGGCTTGATAATACTGTGTGCTTATTTGCAGGACTGCCCTGTGTATAAAATCACTCTAACTGCAAATAAATCACTCCGGCTTGCGAATAAATCATCCCGACTGCAAATAAATCACTCCGAATGCGAATAAATCACTCTGACGAATAAATCACTCTGATGAATAAATCAATCCGAGTTGGAGTATTAAAGGGCCCACTGAAGTGAACATGGGATAGGCATGTGTCCTTTTTATAATTATATGTGTACTAATTTAAATCACAATCCTCAACAAATGGTGATATAGGAAATATGTCCACTCAAACATCTGGCATAAACTCAAAATGTTAAGGACACACAATTACTTAAAGTATCTAGCACTTTCCAATTATTGGTTCATTCAAAGTTTAAACAACGTCCTTAAATAAGAAAGTTCATTTCTAAAAAAGCATATTTTAATATTTAAAAAAATGCTGTGATACTTTAACAATTTATTTTTGTTTGTTTAAGAAAGAAATATAGCAGTAATTAATCAATATCATGACAGCCCTAGTCTATTTTATGTTTATGAGACATTTGCTGTATTAATCATACAGTTAATCTTTTCATTCACAGGTTGCTCGATACAGGTGTGGTCAATCTTGCTTCATATTTAACATATAAGTAGGCGATTTCATGCTAAAAAGATCAAAATGAATATCTTGTGTCTCTTGTGAAAAGCCTACTATAAAATTAAAAATAAAAACCTTTCTGTTATTCTTAATTCTTACAGGTTGTATGAACATACCCATCCATTTTGTTTTAGAATTGTTCAAAAATGTATTTGAATACAAAATACAAACACTGTATGTTAAATATGAAGTTCTGAAGACAGCTTTCGCCTTTGTCACTACGAAAAAACTCTCTCAAATTGGTTTGTATAGTATAAGGTTTGTATGTAAATTTAACTTGAACTCTTCAAACACTATCCAGCTATCCTGAACCTCCTTTATAGCACTAAAACATGCTTCTACCTCAACATCTACCACTCTTCACTTTCTTCTTAATCCCAAGCCACTCCACTTTTAAAGGAAATAATATTTACCATTCCTTTCATAGATTGTAGAAAAACTTCTAGAAATAGCTTGGTGCAAAAAAAAAAATCCATTCAAAATTAATAGTTTAAATAATGATATGAAAATAGAGAATTGTTTTAAAAAACACCTTGAATTTCAGCTCTGCGATTCATATAATCATTTCCATTCAAATTCTTTGCTACTTTCTTTTTCACTAAATACATTGTTTTTGCTTTAAATGGCATTTTTGCGGATGCATGATTGCATTTAAAGGGTGATATGTGGGTAAGTGCCAACATAACTCATAAATCAAGTTTTTTTCACCACTTTCAATCTGTTTTTCTACTCTACCATAAAAGAAAATGAAAATCTATGAGATCATTTCCTTAACCCCATTCCCTTAAAGCACCCTTTATTCATCAAGGATCATACCTCTTAAACTCACTCCTTTTCCATCATCATCGTCATCCGCCTTCTTCCCCTCCCATGTGTTGGTGATTATTATGAGCCATTTCAATCAGTTAAGCTTGCTTCAACATTCCTTTTCTATCCCCAAAGTATATTGAATGTAAAATGGAGGTCCATTGAAGACCAGCTTTCATTTTATCATGTCTTGATACATAGAGGACATATGCAAATTACATGCTCTTGTCAGACAAGGAAGCACATGCCTGGCCCCTATGAACCTAATTTATCAAAGCGTTGATGTTATATTCCAATTTTCAGGTAACCCATGAGGGCCATGACTCACTTTCATGCAAGATCTTCACATTACATGTATGACTCATGTGCTAATTACACCAGAGTTGTATCAATTCTCCATTCGGGTCCCAATTTACAAAACTGAGTGAGCAACTCCAGTTACAAAATCAGTTACTCGTTTACAACTCTTGAATAACACCCACTTATCCTGATTCTAAATCTCATTAAATATGTATCCTGCAGCATCACAGTTTATTGGGCACATCACACTGACTATTCAAGTGTTGTTTATCACATACAAACTAACAAACCAGCAACTTCACTATCATTCAAAGATTAAACATTTACAAAATGTATGCTGCTTATTGTGCAATAGAGTTTGGCATACACGAGTGGATGGGGATTTGCAATGGAAATCTTGAAGTAACAGTAAATAAACATCTCATGTGTGGAAAACATGAATGGTGTGTTTTATAATCTGTACAATACATGCAGTATTTGTTGATATGGTTTAGAATAACTATTTTGTTCAACTTTTTTTCTTCACATAAGATAAAGAGTGAATTGGGAGCGTAAAAAACTTTTGTTTTCTGGTTCTATTACACATTTCATATGTTAATTATGCTTGCCTGCATGCGCTTTTAGCTTGCTTATTTTTCTCATTATTATTTTGTAAGTCAAACTGTGCAACTCAATTTCATTACACTGACTAGATCAATTTTCTATGGCAAATAGTGTTTTATTGTAAACATAAGTGTCAAATTTGGAAAGAGGATTGTGCTTTAGTATTTTTTGTGTGTGTGATTTTTAATTAAAATTTTATTATAAGGGTGAAATGGTGTTGGAAGTTTAATTTTGCCATGAACTTTCCTCTTGTTTGGTGCAATTAAAATAAACATAAGATATGACGTAATTACTTTAAACAGAAAATGTTTACAACAATGACAATACTTTGACAAGAAATTATTGCATTGTTAAGTGTTCTCTTGCATGCTTCAAATTGGCTGTTGTAGTTAATGTGGTACATTCCACTTTAAACATATGTGCCAAAGGATTTATTCAATATTAATTGATTAAAATGTATTCTAGTATGCTGATCAATATATATTTATCGCATTGTTATTATAAGGTCTTTAGAAAAAGTTTTTTTTCCTGAATATTCCAAATATTCCTGAATATACAAACAAACAAACATTCCAAGAACTATGCAATCACAATGATTTGATCATCCTTTGTCCTTTTGATGTCAAAGGAGTATCTTGCACATTGATGTGTGCAAAATTACATGAGAGTTTGATTTTATGTTTTTATTATTCATGAAGGATAGAGCTGTTAACAAATGTGTATATATTTATTTGTAAGTATTTTGAGTTTCTATTGTGTATTGTTATCCATCAAGTACATGTATATAAACTTACATGTTAACTTTTGAATATGTGTATAAAATATCAAGTTTTGTTGCATACTCGCAACCCAAGAATGTTGTTTGATTAGAGGCTAGAAGCTTTGTATTTGATGTCACCTTGCTGAAATTCAATAATGTGTATTAAATCAGGATGTGTTTCAAATCAGGGATGTATTTCAAATCAAGGATGCATTTCAAACCAGGCATAGAGCTATGTGTAGAGTAGAAGCATATGCTTTTGTTTGCCATACTTGAAAATATGACGGTTGTTTTCACTATATTTAATTTTGCTAATATTCACATTGTTTGTACCAAGTTGTTAATCTTTTGAAATAAGTTACCTGTGGGTATTTATACAATTGTTTTCATTTATATTTAAATCTTCCTTAAGAAAGTCACACCTTTATAAGATTTTTAACATGATCAATGTTGGATGTAAATATTTAGGAAGGCCCAGGTTGTATGGGCACAGTTTATACATGTATATTGATAAATGTATTCAATATAAATGTTGTAAAAGAGGTAGAAAATTCCATCATGCACCTATTTTTGTGTATTTATTGAAGTTAGCGTAGTTTTCTGTAAGTTTGTTGTATGTTTCCTTGATAGATTCTTATTAAGATGCATGTTTATATTTTTATGTTCTAAGCAAATCTTCCTGTATCCACCAGGAAGGTATGAGGCTGTACATATATAAGTTTGTTTAAATGCATATATTTAAGTGCAGTTGTTTAGAAATATGATTTTATTTCATTTGAAACAAGCAAATGTTTTATGTATATAGTGTGGCGCCTTTCACTGAGGGCTGACACAGACACATCATTGCTCCTCAATTTGCACTTGTTTTGCCGTATTTTCATAGTTTTGTGCTGTTTTTTTTCTTCCACCATCTAAAAGTAATAGATGCCAGGACACCGCTGAATTGATTAATATTTCACAATTTTCTTTGAAATTTTCTACTTTTTAGTACAAACATTGCTGAAACTTTTTTATGGAATTGTACAGGACCTATCCTAGTATCCTATGCATTGGAACTTTCTTGCTGCTTGCTGTTTGACATTGGTTTCTCTTGTTATCTTAGGCCCGTTGTTATTTGAAGTACCATTATAAAAGAGTTGCCACTAGTGAACTTATCTGGATACAATAGAAGCTGCTACTTAAAGATACTTAAAGTGCTTTTAGATAATGGAGTGTTTTCAAATTATTTTGGTGTTTCTGTTGTGTTTTCCTGTACAGCAAACTTTACATATCTACCAAGTTACTTTATAGAAATCTGTGCTTATTAATTCGTAAAAAATGTGATGCCTTTCTCTAAAAACTGAATATTATAACAACTTTTGTACATATTTTCAGCACCGTTTACTTCTTGCCGGTGATATTGATACAAACCCTGGACCTCAAAATCACATTGTTAACTATATTGACACTCATGCTTACTCAAATCTGTGTTATTCAAGAAATCAGCTTCTTGAACACAATAATCGTAAATTCAATCTTTCTCCTGTAGTATGGTCAGCCATCGATGATCTTGGTTTAAAAAGGAGGCCTAGGGGACGAAGAGCAGGAAAGAAGAAACAGAAGCATTTCGGAATTAGTCGTCAAGTAAAATTTTGTATGCTTAATGCCCAATCAGTCCGCAATAAAACAACTGAATTAATTGACCTTTGCTTTGATAAGAATTTTGATGCTATTGCTATGTGTGAAACATGGTTACGCTCTGAAGACTCTGTCGTTATTGGGGATATTACTCCAAATGGTTACAATTTGTATCATGTTCCACGGCTCAACAGGAAAGGAGGTGGTGTTGCCTTCCTTTATAATTCCGGATTATCTGTCAGAATCCCTAATAAAAGAGAGTTTACCACATTTGAATTGCTTGAAGTTGAACTGTCATCTCCTTCAAAATCTATTTCTTTGATTTTGGTGTACAGACCTCCAAAGAGGGGATTACCATTCTCTCAATTTATATGTGAATTTAGTTAACCTATTGACTCATACATCTTAGTGCCTCATAACCTCATCATAACTGGTGATTTCAATATACACGTTGACAACCTCAATGATCCTGATGCCATTCGATTTTTGGAATTATTGTCATCTTCCAGTCTTCAAGAACAAATCACATCCCCGACTCATAAACAGGGACATACTTTGGACTTGCTTATAACGCGTTGATCCTATTGGTTTAAATATCTGTGTAGAAGACGGTCTGTCTGATCATTTGATTATAACATGTGCACTTGCTCTTCAAAGACCTCAACCACCAAAGAAAACAATAACTACAAGAAATCTAAATGGTATTAATGTTGGTTCCCTCTGTGATGACATCAAAATCTCAGAAGTATTTTGTAACTATTCAACTGCTTCCCTTTCACAAAACCTTCATAATTATGATTCAAGTCTTTCTTCTCTTCTGGATTTGCATGCTCCACCCGAAACCCGCACAATAACCGTAAGACCTCATGTACCATGGTAGAGCCAGGAAATTACTGAGGCGAAATACCTGCGTCGCAAATTAGAACGGAAGTGGCGTACTGTAGATCTAGACTTGAGATTGATCATCAACTGTACCGTATTCAACGCAACCTCGTAAATGGACTTATTCGCAAATCTAAACTGACTCACTTTTCTACTCTTATTACTGACTGTGGTTCAGATCAAAAACAACTTTTCCGTGTAACAGATAAACTTCTTCACCGGAAACATTCTTCACCAATTCCACCGTGTGACTCGGATGGTAATCTTGCAAACAAATTCTGTACTTTTTTCAGTGATAAAATCAAAGTAATTCGTGATGAATTTGTATCTCATGTATGTATTATGCCATCTGTTGCATATTTTGACAATTGTGACTCAAAGCTTACTTCCTTTGAACCAACAACATTCGTTGAGGTTGAGAAATTGATCAAGCAATACCCAAACAAAAGCTGTAATCTTGATCCAATACCAACCAAACTCGTAAAAGACTGCACTGCCTCACTTGTTCCAATAATAGCTCATATTATCAATCAGTCACTCACTTAAGGAATTTTTCCGGAATCTTTAAAGTCGGCGCTTGTTCATCCTCTATTCAAAAGAAATCAAGTTTGAATCCGGATGTTTTGAAGAACTATCGACCCGTGTCTAATCTTCCATTTCTGTCGAAACGTCTTGTGTAGAATTTCACCTTTTCTTCAGCACAACAATCTTCTTGATAATCATCAATCAGCTTATCGACCAAATCACAGTATTGAGACTGCATTACTTAAAGTCCAAAATGACATTCTTTCAGCAATGGATAAAGGTAGACTTGTTGCCCTTGTCCTTCTTGATTTATCCGCTGCCTTCCACACTGTGGATCATTGCCTGTTAATCAATCATCTTCAAAATATTGGTTGTTTTAATGGAACTATATTACAATGGTTCATGTCCTATCTAACTAACAGATCACAATGTGTACAAATTAATTATAAAAGTTGTTCACCATCTACGCTTGTATATGGTGTGCCGCAGGGGAGTGTACTCGGTCCGATTTTGTTTTCCATTTATACTAGTTCTATTGGTTAAAATTATATGTAAATATGATCTTCATTACCACTTGTATGCCGATGACACACAATTATATATTTCGTTTAATCCCAATCAAGCTGAAGCAAATATTGCACTATATAAACTCGAATCATGTATCTTTGAAATACGCAAGTGGATGTCCTCCAACTTTTTAAAGTTAAATGATGATAAAACTGAATTTATTGTTCTTGGTTCCAAACGTCAACGTAACAAAATCAACCTCCCTTTTCTTCAAATTGGTAATGCTCAAGTATGTGTAGCCTCTAAAGTTCGTAACCTTGGCTCCATTTTTGATGCTGATATGTCAATGGCTGACCTTATCTGTAAAATTTCTAAATCTTCATCATTTCATTTACGTAGCATAGGACTAATCAGAAAATATTTAACAATGCCTGCTACTGAACAACTAGTTCATGCTTTTGTCTCTTCTCGCCTTAATATGGGTAACTCTTTTTTATATGGTCTCCCAGGTAATCAAATCAAACGTCTCTCCCGCTTACAAAATATTGCTGCCAGGATTGTTACCCTAAGTAAACCAAATGAACACATTACTCCCATTTTAAAGAATTTACACTGGCTACCAATTCATCATAGAATTGTTTTTAAAATACTTGTTTTTGTGTATAAGTCTACTCATGCATTGTCTCCCACATATATTTCTGATCTTTTAATCCCATATAAGTCTCCCCGCCAGTTCATGCGTTCTAATTTCAAACTTCAATTAGCTATTCCACGTACTTCTAGAAGATGGGGTAAACGTTCATTTTCTTCTGCTGCCCCCTTTTTATGGAAGAGACTTCCAGACAACATGAAACTAAGTCCTTCCTCAATTCTTTTAAATCCTCATTAAAGACATTTCTCATGTGTTCTGATTCTGTTCAATTTTAAGCTTATATTTGTTCTTATATGTATGTTTTTTTTGTGTTTTTTTTGCAGTATTCTTAACTAACATTTCTTTTTTGTTCACATTGTTTTGCATTAATTGTTGTGTCGTTGCGCCATGAGCATCACTTTTGATGGATACTGGCGCATAACAAGTATTCATTATTATTATTATTATTATTATTATATTAAATTCAACGTTTAAGTGAAGAAAATTTTGACAAGAAAAAAATTGTGTTTGTTCTTTTTTTTGTCTGTTACTTGGCCCCTCCTTGTTATGAAGCTCAATTTGTTTGTATGAATCAGATTCAAATAATCATCAGTGCAGATGCTGCAGAAACAATAGACTTGCAGGGTCGCCCAATTATTTGATATTGACCAAAGATGAAGATGGCAGTGCAAATTATCTGTTAACACTTGCATATGATGGTAGAGAATACAGTGGTTAAGGACTAGGGTTCCTGGATTCCATTCCCAGCAGAGCATCTGTGATGGGTCCTTGGGCATGCCACCTTATCTTGGTTGTCTCTGCTCCACCCAAACTGTAATAATGGATGAGTGAATCTGTAACGGTTTACTGTACCATCCTACAGCCCATCATTGGCTCCTATCCACTTGCATCATTTGAACCGGGAAAAAGCGTTGGCTAATTGCTAATATCACTGATGAAATTAACTTATGGCTTCCTTAGTCTTTGAGTGGTACCAGCAAGAAAGAAGATTATGGAGTATTGTGTTCTAAGGATGCTTACTGAGTAGGAAGTACTTCCATCCCAAGTGAACATAAGCCCCTTGACCCTAAACATTCATCATCGTTGATGTTATTAAAGGAATATTCCAGTGGAATTTCATCTTTATATATTTGATGGAGGACAATAAAAGAACATTGGTGAAGACCCCATCATGTCCATAATAATTCCTACAAGAAATAAGGACACAAAAACTAGTCATTAGTTCTTCTGTTGGTTTCGTGCCGTAGCGCATTTTGGCGCCGTTTTTTTACTCTGCGCGCTTCTTCCCTTTTGCGCCTACTTTTTTACGCGTACGTTTTTTGGCGCTCTGTGTAATGTGCTAACGTGCAAGCTATAATTGCTGTTATCTTCTAGCGTCATTTGACTTTATACCACTGAACAAGGAAACAGGAGTTTTCAAAATATTTGGTTTATACAAAATTCTGTTGGCTAGAGACATTGTCATTTTTTCCTATTTTTTTATATATATATATATATATATATATATATATATATATATATATATATATATATATATATATATATATATATATATATATATATATATATATATATATATATATATACATATACATATACATATATATATATATATATATATATATATATATATATATATATATATATATATATATATATATATATATATATATATATATATATATATATATAATATATTTATATATATATATATATATATATATATATATATATATATATATATATATATATATATATATATATATATATATATATATATATATATATATATATATATATATATATATATATATATATATATATATATATATATATATATATATATATATATATATATATATATATATACACACATTTTGGACCCCTAGATCTCCCTCCCTCACTTTTGTAGGCAAATGCAACCCATGCATGGTGCTATCAATAGATTAACAGGAATTATATGTTCATATTCTTATCATATTACACTCTGTTTTAATCCTGCCTTAATAATATGATAATGAAATTCCTCTAAAAAGTACAAACTGTTTGCCATGCAAATCAGTTAAGTCTTTTAAATTCATTCTTTAAGATACACACACACACACCAAACCTTTATATATTCAAACAAACAAAAATTATACCATACCTTTGCAGTTAATAATTTCAAAAAGTCGTTTTTGATGGGTTCAAACTTTTTGATGAGTTCAAACTTCATTGAGATCCTCTTAGGTGTCATTATAAAAGGAGACATAAAGTCAAATGTTCTAGCTTGAAATATTATAGAGAATTAAAGGAGCCTCAGGTCATAAGTCAAGCAAATCTATCTTATATGAATAAAATCTTTTTCACCATTTTGTTTCTTTTTAAGTCCTGTTTCATTCATATTAGATGGACATGCTTGACCACTGAACTAATCCTTTAGTAAATATACCAACTACCCAAAACCCCGCATCACAAAATCTTACTCCGTTTTAAAGTGTCTGTCAGTCTGTGCAGATGGTGAAGCCCCACGGTGAGCCAGCGCTACACTGTGGAAATTTATATGGAGAAATCGGTGAGCCCATATTTCAGTCAGAGGGAGAAATCTCACGTGGTTCTGATGCTAACTTTGGATTAGAAGCATTTTTTTAATCGCATATCTTTAAATGTTGTGTTCTTACGTTTAGTTTATTGATCATACTGGAACATGTAATTTGTGTATATTTTCTTGCTTGTTTAGGTGTAAAGGCCACACTCACAACAACCAATGAACCAGAGCATCACTGATGCAGATGCTCAATCCTTCAAATTGTGTGAACATTTGCATGATGACGGTTATTAATGTCAAGTCCCAGTCTCTTGAAATAATATGCCATGTTGTTATTGAGAAGATATTGATTGTTGGTAATGTAGATATTTTTAAGGCAATTCTTTATATTTCTGTCCTAAATTTCAGTCACTGAAAATTATCAAACTGACTTGTTTCTCCTGCTAAACTTTGATTGCTCTAGCATATATGATGGAGATCAAGCTAGCATATATGATGGAGATCAGGCTAGCATATATGATGGAGATCAAGCTAGCATATATGATGGAGATCAAACTAGCATATATGATGGAGATCAAACTAGCATATATGATGGAGATTAAGTTCAAAACTTTTTTGTCATATTCAACTGCTCCCATTCAAATAACGTTCGTGGAGATTTGAAAAACAATAAACTAACGACTAACATAACGACACTGATAGGTTTTATGGTTGCTATGTCACAAAATTTATATAAAATTTCCATTGTTTATTACAAGAGGGCCTGAAAATTAAAACTGATATTAATTGATCAATTTTCATCGATTTTTATAAAGATGTTTACTTTCATGTTTTGTAGCTTATTTTCTTCCAGTAAAGCTCAAGTCAAATTAAGCTCAATCTAACTGTCCATATAGGCTTTTCATAATTGTACGAAAATTTCATACAAAGCTGCACTTGGCACAAGAATCATAACTGGAAACAATATTTATTGAGATAAGAAATTCAAGGAATTCCCAAATAGTATCCCTGTTTTAAATAAGCAATGGATCATATATATACAAATATGGTTAATTTCCTGTTGTCTATTTGTGCACGTTGGGCAGTTTCATCATACAAGCTGCTTAATAAGCTGAAGTCTATTCATGCGCAATGTGCAGTTTGATCGTGAAAGAGGGGAGCTTGTGTGAAACATTACACCATGGAATATCTCCAGAAGTCTCTAATACTCTAAAAAATGTGCACCTTTTTAGCCATAATTACACAATTACAATAATTTGCATCTAACAATATACAAGGATTATAATTTAAAATAACATCTTCTATGAGCCAATATTTCAAGACCAGAAATGTCAAAACAAAAAAGTTTAAACATTTTAAAGGACAAAAAGTAAATTTGTTGTTCGATTTTATAACCTCAACCTTCAGCTTAAAATTGTATTCAGCTCCACCTGACATGAATAATGATGAAGTCAACAACTCAACATTCTATGGGATCCTATATCATCTTTGCTTTAATAAACAGTATTATACCAAATTTGATATAAATCTGACCTAAGGTTGTGGAAATATGAGTATAACGGAATTTCACAGTTTACTTCAGTTTAGGGATCATCTGCAGACAACGATACACCTAAGTGTGGAATAAATCCACCTTAATGATCTTGAGATATCGTGCTTACTAGCTTCTTCACAAAATGTTACATTTACCCCCACAATTAATATCCATGACATCAGCAGCAAAGACAGTAGGGATCGTCTACGAACCACAACACATCCATATACCATGTATGACATGTCCACCTTACATAAATACATACATGCAAGCATGTAAAGTTTCGAGCATGCATGCATGCGTGCATGCATCCAGACATACATACATACATACATACATACATACATACACACACATACGTACATACATACACACACATACATACATACATACATACATACATACATACATACATACATACATACATACATACATACGCCAGCATGACTACATAGGTTCCCTATGCTTTCGCATCGGAACCAAAAATAATTGTGAGTACATAGTATCTTTGAATTTTTTTTAGACGTTCAGTCACTGTCCTTGATAATTGGTTTTATGTGTGGAACCAAGTAGCCCACTGACTGTGCCGGTAAATGACAAGGGCGGTAATCTTATTTTAAAGTGCGTTTTGGAAAGGAACACGTGTTTTCAGACATTGTGTTGGGGTCCTTGGTGGAATTTTTAACAAATGGGTGTTAAGACGCGCAAGAGCCGCTTTCGCCTTAACGATATTTTGCGAAGGGTTGCCATCTTGAAGAAAATACCTTATATTTGCTAGTTTACAATGGCAAACATGACCTTGAACTTTGTACCTATGAAATACGCAAAAGGCTCCCTTATTCATTTCCTGGTAATGTTCACATGATATGACCACCTAGCCGTGAATAGGCGCAATTTCGGTAAAGCGCGATGCGCTCATCCAGTTTCCAAGGGCGGCACATTTTCTTCCGTTAAATACTGGCTTGGCGATTTTGATTTATTGGCGAAACAATCCGCTTGACACTTGACACAGAAACAACACATTTTTCAGCAACATCAGTATAATGAAATTTTTGATCGACTCGTAAACAATCAAACGTATGCAATTTTCTCCGGGCTAATTTTATGTGTGGCCCTCAATAACACTCTTGTGTATTTCAAAATATTTGTTTTTAGATATATCTCTGTAAGTCTGTGACTTACAGAAATATGCCTTAGCTCCACAGATACCTAATCTTTGCTAATTTTTAAATCAATCTCTAGCACAAACATTGAGCAAAGTCGCTAATTGAAAGATGGAATCATCATTTGCCCTACCATGAAATAAATACTTAAAATTACAAACCTCTCCACTTTATTCAGAATATCAACATTTAACCTTAATATACCTAATTTCCATAAAAACAATTACATCATTTAATTTACTCAGTATTCTTTCAGATACATTTCCAGAAAAACTAAATTTTCAATTTATACAAATTAAAACGTACTAACTAATATTTTCTTAGTGCTTTCAACTAAAGTTCCTTATTCAAAATATATCAAAATTGAAGAAAACTGCCCAAATATTAAAAAAAATATCATTTCAAAAAATAGGACAAAATTTCTTAAATATTGAATAAAATTTCCTGATGATGAAGGACATCCCAAAATTGAGGAATTTTTCCGCAAAATGTAGAAAGTTTCCCGAAGTATGAAGAAACCATCCCAATTATTGAAGAAAGTATTCTGAAAATGGAAGCAAATTTCACAAAAACGAAGGAAAATTCCCGAAAATTGGAGATTTCCTACAAAGTTGAGAAAAGATTTCCCTAAAATTGTACAATATTTCCAGATGAGAACAAATCTGTAACACGCTCATTAATGGGGAAAATAATTATACCAATTCTCATCATAGTCATTTGTACAACAAACACAATTTCCATGAGACCACTAGCAGCAAATCTATATTTTTTTGCCAAAAGCACAACTTTTTTGCAAAGTTTTTAATAAAAATTGTGATACAGTTACATTACATTGGAATTTTTTACATTGGAATTGTGGATATTTATATCTTTCCTTATTTTCATAGGATACAGTTCATTTATATGTGTAAAGAGGGTATCTTATTTTGTACATTAAAATTGTAGACATTTGTGTTTATCCCCAATTTCATAGTACGTAGTTAAAATATGTGTGTAAAATTGTGTATCCCCACTTTCAATGTAGATTTCATACCAAGAAGGAATAGGAATTGATATCATAGCATCTAGACGTATATTGTCTAACAATTCTGCCATCCCTTTTTGCCCAAGCCCTTTAATTCAGAAGTCCCATCTTACTACTTGTACACGTATGTCCCCAGTTTTCACGATCTACATGTATGTGTGTGTGTGTGGAGGGAGGAAGGGAGGGGGGGACTAAGTGCATGTGTGGGTGGGTATGCATGTGTGCGTATGCAGCAATTAATTTTGTGTCGCTTATAACTCAAAAACTGTAATAAACACACAAACCAAAAAAATTAGTGGACGGGTATTCCTGGCCCATAACTTTTGTCTCCAAGGTTTTAAGGTTGAAAGATAAAAGGTCACAGGTCAAGTGAAACAAGTTTTGGGTGATGTCTCTATCTTTTGAAGAAATTACTTGGTACCTTTACAAATTGTATAGGTGGGTAGGGTTTAACAAAAATTACAAATAATTGGAGGTTAAAGTCATGGGTCAAAGGTCAAACAAGTGCTTCTTATGCAAAGTTGTGCGCCATTTAAAACTAAAAAAGTACAAGACCTATACCAACCTTATGTTGTACCATGATACCTTGGTACATGAATTTGTGTCCCGTAGACTATGGGGTCAAAATGTCAAAGGTCACAGAGCTATTTGTCACTTTTCACCATTTCCCCCTATATTTATGGAATGGTAAATGTGACGTGAGCATAAATGGTGTCATACAGTAGAGTACGATAAATGTGAAAAATTTCAGATGTTGTTTCAGTGATCATGGTCACGGGTCAGAGGTCAGAGGTCAAATATATGATTTTAGGGGGTAATTATGTACTAATTTGTACAATTTTTGTGCCTCTTAAAATTCCTTAAGTGCAATACCTATACCAACCCTATGTTTAGATCACATGGTACATGAAGTGGTGTCCCCGTAACACTGGGGTCAAAAGATTAAAGGTCACATAGCTAGTGACCCCTTTAATCATTTCTCCCATAGTTATTATTAATAGCTATTTCTCCCACTATGCTGTGTGGTTAGGTAATGAGATCAGCCACTCCATGGATTGCTTTCTTGTTCAATCTTGGAAGGACGGACGGACGGAAAATTATGGAGGGAAGGAATCTTAACCTCCTGAGCCCCCCTCTCAAAAAATAAGTCACGATCATACTTGCAAAATAATTTGCTCAAATGTACACTTACCTGAGACAAAAAATGCATTGGTACCACAATAGAGGAAAGAAATAACAATACGAAAATACGCTTTTGGTATGGTCCAAATTCGCCAATAACTTCAAGAATTTGGTCCAGCTTCATGATTAGGTGCTTTTCCAATTATCGTAATTAAGACCACACAAATTCTATTGAGATGATTTTCATAAAAAAATTCAAATATGATTTTGTGCCACAGTCTCGTAGTGCGTCTTTGTGCTGGTAGCTGCTGTAAAAATGAATCAATCTACGTCGGCGAACAGAGTGAAATCACATTCACCCGAATTAAAAGTGCACTAGTTTTAAATAGCTCATTGACTTGCTGAGCGGTGGAATGGCTTTTTGGTTCTTACTGAAGGCAGTTAGGCACTCAAGCAACGTCTTTATAAATATTTTTCTCCTCTTTTTATGAAAGCCTGCAACAATTCTGTCCTTAAGTATGCTATACCCATTAACAGATTAAGCTGGCTTTTTTTAACACACACATACAATCGTATTCTTCTTTCATGCTTTGAAACAGTCCTAAGGATGGGCCATATTTATATTTTGGAGAGGTGTAATTTTGTATGCAAGTTGAAACTCATTCAAGAAATGTGTCGTTTGCTTATCGAGCTCTTCTTTATTTGTTAATATTATCATTCATAGAGACATACTAAATGCTAACTTATTATGTAATTGTTAATCATTTTCATTTGTGTTATTACAATTTTATCTTTTATTATTGCAATTTGCTCTAAATCCACCATTTCAATTGAACCAGAAGTCATAATTATTGGCTGTTTGTTATATCTGCCAACACACACATCCAAAAAAAACTTATTCGCACGTCGTATTGCCGACATATGACCACGTCAACCATCTACCCATAAGATAAGATATCAGTCTTATCTGCGCTGACACGCATGGCTGAAGTGCTGAAGCCCTACGAGTTGACAATCTCCGCAATGATTTCGTCAGTGACTGTTTTTAGCTTAACTCCCTTTAAGGGATTTGAGCTTATGCGATGTCTAACTTAAGAGCCAGGTTCTCGCCCGTAAACGTTTAGATATTTTTTAGCGTTTATCATATCCTAAGCGTCTTTTGGATATGTTGCATGTGTTGCTATGTTTGACTTAGATATATCGATATGTTGATGTAATAACAGTGCATGTTGTTGCGTAACTGTAACGACTTTTGCATTCCAGAATTCGCTAAAAAATGCTCCAAATATTCGGATTTCGCTCGCCGCAGTCCGAGTGAATTTAGCATATATAATAACATTGGTTCGGGAAAGAAAACTTTGCTTTCAATGGTTCGAGCATTAAACTATAGTTAGACACATGCGCTAATCGGGCTTAATATCCCGTTTTGGATCTGTTTCACAGTATAGCCAAATTGGAGTAGTTGATAGCTCGTTTAAGCTGTAAACTTGGGTTGAAAAACTATTAAATAGGGCCTACTCCTGAATAGGCTATCCTATCATGCATATACCGCAATTGAGGCTATAGAATAACTAAAGTGTAAACAGCCAAAATCCACATTGAGTCCACTGCAACATTACACGCATGAGCTGGCCTACAGTAATATTATCCACAATAACTTGCCTATTTTCGAAAAGTTATTCATTTGGGTGTAGTTGATGCATACAATCGCGAGTTTATTCTTGATGTGTATTACTTCTGGGGTCAAATAAGTGGTCCAACTGTGACAAAAGACTACAAAAGAAATTTTTAAAGGATTAGTTCAGTGGTCAAGCATGCATCCATCTTTTATGAAAGAGGACTGCACAAGGAACGAAATGGTGAAGAAAGTGTTCAAAAATCTTATTCCGCTAATGAGATATTCAAGCGTAAAGCCCTGTCATATCTGTGTAGAAATGACTGATGTAGTAAGTCTAAGTTGGCGTATGCATCCTCGCATTCTTAAAAATTGTGTGTATGTATGTTTAAAATATATATTTCTATTTATTTTTTCACTATTTAAATATCTTTCCTCGCTTTCTTCAGGCAGTATATCATTTATTCAATTTTACTACTTTTTGACGGCATGGTTTTTAAGCCCCAACATTGCAGACCATAATGTGATAGAATATACAAAGATTTTGATAAATCTGAGGCTATGACATCACAACTTGTCTGATTTCAATCGTTTCTACACAAATGATACCAAACTTTAAACTTAGAAATCTCTTAAGTTAACGGAATAAGATTTCTGAATGTTTTCGTCACTGTTTTTTCTTTCTTTTAAAGTCCTCTTTTATACAAAATATACTTGCTTGACCCTGAAAATATCCTTTGAAATATTTTTAGTTATATTTTGTTATAATGATTGCAACTGTAAGTGTATTTGTAGGATGCTATTATTGATTAATTGTGCTTCATTAATTGCGATAAATAATCATTTGCTCAGAATGGCCAATATATTAGCCAGTTAGCAGTATAAGTAAAATACATCATAGTTAAAATTATATCTTGTTGTATGGATGCAAAATCCATCTTGATTTTATACAGCAGTATTTTACTGTTAGTCTGTCTGTTTATAATTTGAATTTCACTCAAAAGCAAACACTGTAAATAAAATTTACATCATATTACAGTTGAGGCTTAAGTTTCTTAGGCTTACTTGAAAAACAGTTTTTACATTTTCAAGCGATATTTAAGCTCAAATACGCAGTGGGGCAACTTGAGTCCTGGCATGCATGGGGGCCCGTGGAGATTTTGGCCTCTGCAGCAATGTCGGAACCAGTCTTATGCCCACCCCTAAAACATACATTGAGCTACTACATCATTGATGTTTAGCATCACAACCAGAGACGCCGCCAGGGGTTTGATATTAAAAGGGGGGGGGGGGCACAAGCCTTTTCGGTATGTGGTCAAGGGGCCCGCCGTAGGGGTCCAGGGACAAAGACACGTTAGTAGTATGTAGGAGATACATAGGAATTTTTGACTTTGGAGATACTTAGGAAAAAATAATACACATAGGACATTTTCCATATTTGCCATTCTAATTGAATTTTAGACGACTCTGTGATAAATTTCTTCATATTTTGTTACAATTTCATATAAAAATGTGATAGAATTTGAAATGATACTTTCAAGGGTGTGATTTATCTTTTTATGTAAATGAAGTGACGTCAATAAGGATTTAAATTTTGATTGGTAGAAAACGGAACAAAATTGAAACTTTCAAATTTCTGAAAGGGACTTTCCCCTTTTCAAAATGACATTTACATTTTTGATACATCTCAGGCACTTTTTCAAAATTATGAAACTAAGGCAGAGAGGGATTTCCATTTTTTATCAAAAAGTGGCTTTTTTC
This sequence comes from Chiridota heheva, assembly GCA_020152595.1. Taxonomy (NCBI): domain Eukaryota; kingdom Metazoa; phylum Echinodermata; class Holothuroidea; order Apodida; family Chiridotidae; genus Chiridota; species Chiridota heheva. The sequence continues at coordinate 1,375,729 of JAIGNY010003143.1, forward strand.
TTGTAAGCCCCGCCCCTTATTTTGTCGTTAAAAGTCGAGTTTTTAAATGTTTGAGTAATTTTTTAAACCAATCAAAACCAAGAAAACCTTCAGTACACACTGACGTCATCAATAAATTGACTAATCAGAATTAAAAGGGTTGTTTATGAGATGTGCTTTACAAAGTATCTCCAAAAGTCAAAAATTCCTATGTATCTCCTCATTTCACTTACAGATATTTGATAGCTTAAGTATACTCTAGATCTACTTAAAATAATATGATCAAGATAGATGAGACAAAAATCTGAAGAATTAAATCAACTGTGAAACAAAAGGGAATGGAAGTTCAATAATAAATCAAATTGTTCACTTTGGAGATAAACATCTTACTTTGTTTAGTGCAGGACATGTATAAATATGATAAACGGTTTTATTTTACATCCAGTATTAACTATGGCTGTATCAGGTAACGGTCAATTTTTATCTCCTGTTATTTGGGAGTCTTTCAAAAAACACAAGGGAAAAAATGAACCAAGTAGGAGGATTTGGTGGGCTCCTTACAGGTTTGGCAGTGGGCGGTCTTGCACCAGCTCTTGTTGATCTATTAATGAAAGCAAAACGACGTAAACACCAGAAAGGAGGCGCCAAGAAGAGAAAGAAAACCAGAAAGAGGAATAAAACTAGAAGGAGAAAGAAATAATGTATTAGTCCGGATTTTGATTTAAGCTGCAAACATGCAACTGGAAAAGAAATTGTATGATCTATCCTGGAAGCACCCTGCTACCTGTGTAATAGCAGGCCCAACAGGTAGTGGTAAAACATTTTTTATCAAAAATTTGGTGAGAGGTGAATTGATTCAACCACCAATGAAGAAAATTTATTGGTTTTATGGAGTTTATCAACCGTTTTGAGGAACCTACACTTTTTGTTATCGATGATCTTATGAACGAATTGGGGTCAAAGAAGAAAAATAAGATTGTAACGGATTTATTTACAAGAGGGTCTCATCACTTAAATCTGTCTGTAATATTAATTGTACAAAATTTGTACTTCGATGGAAATCCTACTATCAATCGCAATGCACATTATCTTGTTTTATTCAAAAACCCAAGAGATGCAAAGATGATCTCTACTTTAAGTTCACAGATGGGAAGAAAAAATCTGCTTCATGCATACAAAGAGGCTACAAATGAACCGTATGGTTATCTTTTCCTTGATATGAAACCAGAAACACCAGATGAAGTGATTGCAAGATCTAAGATATTGGGTGAAGGTGAATATGGAGAAGTTATTATATATAGTCTGGATAAGTGATCTAGCCATCATTTGACCTAATGGAGTTCCTACAGCTCTCAGTACTATGGAAAGGCACCAAATATTTTATCCTTTCCTTAATTGCATGTGTAATAATAGAAACCAGTGCACTACTCTTCTAACATGTGCAAATGAAGAATTCATGAAATTGTGGACAGAAATAGCATATAATTTATTAGAAGGGAATATACAACTGGAAGATGATGTGTTGGATAAGTTACACAATGAATATGCGAAGGAACTAGAATATTTGAGTGATAAAGGTAATAATTTAAGATCAAAGAAATATTTGTTACAAAAAATTCTTCAACAAAAAGGTGGACACAAGTTTTTCGCGATATTTTAACTCCAACACTCAGAGCTATAACGTTAGATATACCGTTTCCTGGGAGAAACGAAAATGAATAAAAACGTCATGATACCTGAAACTCAATGGATGGCTATCAAAGCACAACTTAACAAGCATACAGATATAGAAAGAAAACTGTTGCAGCTAGAAAAGGAGAAACAGGAATTACTACAAAAGTCAAATGGGTCATATAGGGAAGTTAATGAGTTAGCTGATATCGAAAGAGAACAAAAACTTTTTCAAAATAAAGCTGACAATGAATTTGTGGAACGTATTTCTCAACCTTATATACATGCTTTGCAACAGACTGCTTCAAACAATGCCGCCAGTCCAACATTGCAAGCTAAAGGTGGACCAGATACCAATACAACGCAAATTGAAGTTGAAAAGGAAGAAGAGAAAGGAACAAAGGATTTGGTGAAGTCTGCATTTTCACCATACTTTCAGAAAAAAGCAGAAACACTCATGAATCATGTATGGCCTACCTTAGGTAAAAATATAAATGCAAAGAGCGAATTCATATTTAAAGGACAACCAGTAGCTGGAACAAATTTAACAGATCTGGTGAACTTAACCATCAGACAAAAGAAAGGGTTAATGTCCAAAACGATCGGAGGGGATTTGTTTGCACAGTACTGGGCTGAAAATCACTTACCGGAGAGTTTAATTGGAAATGAAACTTTTTGGAACGCGTGAAAGAATATAAAGCAAATCCTGCTTCACTTGAAAACAGAGTGTTGTTAGACCTCGAACCTGACGAGGAAATACCTAAAGGAGCAATTCCATGGAATTCCTATGAAGATATAAAAGATTGAAACAAAAATTGGTATGGCAACACTTTCATTTACATTGGGAAATTGGCTTAAAGCTGTTCGATGTACCTGTATTTGTTGTGGTAAAAATTTAAGATATGATGGAAATGACGAAACAGACCATCCCAAACCTGGAAAAAGTGGCAAAAGATATTTACTACGACGTATCGCACCCTGCTGCTTTCGGAGGACAGGCAAAGCTGATGAAATACGTAAAAGAGAAGATACCATCAGTAACAAGGAAAGATATTAAGAAATGGTTGAGTGCTCAAGACACATACACGCTGAACAGAGGAATTCGGAGAAGATTTCCAAAGAATAAAGTGTGGGTTTTTGGAATAGATTCGCAGTGGACAGCAGATCTTCTCGATGTATCTTCTTTAGTGAAGTTTAACAGTGGTTATAAATATATTTTAACTGTTATTGACATTTTCAGTAAATATGCTTGGGTTGAACCATTGAAGAGAAAGTCCGGAACAGAAGTGGAAAGAGCTTTGAAAGAAATATTCAGAAAAGGGCGGATTCTAACAAATTACAAACTGACAAAGGAACCGAGTTTTACAATCAAAGTGTTAGAAAGACATTATCAGATAATGGTGTTCATCTTTTTTCTACTTTTAATGAAACTAAAGCTTCCGTTATTGAGAGGTTTAACAGAACCCTGAAAGAAAAAATGTGGAAATTGTTTTATAGAAACAATGATTTACATTGGTTAACTTATTTGCAGGATCTTGTTAATGCATATAACAATTCTGTACATTCAACAACAGGAATGAAACCAAGCGATGTTAATAAAACAAATGAACTTTCAATTTATGAAAGAGTATTTTCACTACGAAACAAAACTAATTTACAACATCCGAAGTTCAGAAAAGGAGATAATGTAAGAATAAGCATTTTGACTAGACCATTTAGGAAAGGGTATTTAGCAAAATGGCAGCAAGAGATTTTTATTATTCATGATGTGATCAAGAACTATAGCAGAAATGTATATAAGTTGAAAGATTTGAATGGTGAAATCATTCAGGGTCGGTTTTATGAAAAAGAGTTGCAAAAAATTACTCCAAAAGATCCTGATGCTTTTCATCGTGTAGAGAAGATAGTTAAAACTAGAAAACGTAACGGAAAAACTGAATATTTTGTGAAGTGGCAAGGTTATCCAGATTCTTTTAATAGCTGGACAGCACATGTTCAATCTGTTTGAAGAAAAAAACAAACATATTAAAGTGAACGTAAGATTCCACAAACCTTCAGTTGATTATGGATCTTAGTCGAGGAGAATTTTCATAGGTTTTACCTAGCAATGTAAATGACTCAGCTTTTCCTGACAATACTGATTATGCTTGGGGGACATCATTACCAACTCTTATCGAATTGGAAGGTGACTGGGTTGTTAGTGTATCTTCGGCTTATTTTCCAAACGTGTGGGACTTACTTGAAGGATCATTGGGTGAAATTAACTATATAGGAAAGAAACCTAAGCCTAATGATATTAAGTTTGAGTTTTCAAAGAATATCAAACAACTTGATGTCGATAATGTATTAAATAAAACGTTTTTGAAGAATTCCAAACGAGATATACCTATCGAATTTAAATACAAGGACGGTTTCTTTACAATTATATTTTCACCAAAAGTTATATCAGCAGATTATTCAGCATGGTTTCGTTTACGTGGACCGATAGTAGATATGTTAGGTTTTGATACAGTTACCTTGCACAAGGCGTTCGGTCAAGAAAAGTCCTCAATAACAGCGAAAAGGTCTTTTCGCACACGTTATTTACCTCATTTTTATATCCATAGTAATATTGTTAAACCAACTTTAGTAGGAGCTGATTATAAAAGTATAATTACTAATGCTGGAGGAAGAGATTACTCAAAGGGTCCAAGATTTGAACCTAAAGCTCTTATTTGGAGACCCGTAGGAACCAGATGTATAGATTCTATTTATATTTCTGTCAGAGACATAAAAGATCATTATATTGTTTTCGAGGGAACAGTCGTCATTACACTTGCTTTTAAAAGAATAAAAAATGGCTGAGAGAAGCTGGATTATACCAAGCAACAACCCGACGGCATCAGGAAATAACGCCTCTACATTTAAAGTAATATCGAATATGAGACTTGATGAGAGTAAACATTGGGAGGTTGGAGTGCAAGCTGCGTATTTTCCTATCAATTGGACAGTAATTGATACTAAAAATTCAAGTATTGAATGGATTGTTGGGGGCAAAATCAATTATTTAAAAGTGAAGTCTATGAAAAAAAAATCCTCTTCTGATAGGCTACAAAAACGTTTCTTAGATGAGGAGGACCAGGATAAAATACTGGTGTCCCGTGAAAATTCACTTTGGAGATACACTCTTTCCGGTTCTAATGGTGAACGGATGGTAATAAGAGGGAGACTATGTGAGGCTTTGGGATTTTCATCACAAGCTATAATGATAACTCATGCAGGTGTTTTGTCAGATTATAATCCTGGTAGTTACGAACTGTCTCATCTTTATGTTTATTGTGATTTTATATATCCATCCTATGTAGGTGGTACTTTAACCAAAATTTTGATGCATGCAGACGTGGAGGAAAGAGCAGAGTATACATCAATCATGTATCACCCTAATGTTATAACATATTATAGAGTTTCTAGGACAGATTTGAATGAAATAGAAATTTCTGTAAGAGATCAATGGGGAACTGTTGTAAAGTTTGCAAATGATGAAGAAGCTGTGTTAACTTTGACTTTCCGTGAAATAAAATTTGAATAAAAACAAACTGATAGAACTTATGTTATCATTTCATGTAAAGGTAATGGAGGGTGGAGCTATAGGTCCAGTATTTAGCGCACGTGTAGGGCGTGCAAAACAAAACGGTGGATTTTGGGACTGTTTGGAGCTTTAAGTAAAGCAGTTGTTCCTGGTATAAGAGCCGCTATAGCGGCAGGAAAGGCAGCGGCACCTTCTTTGGCAAAGAGAGCATTAATATCTGGTGCTGAAGCTGCAGCTAGCACAGTAGGCAATATTGCAGCTGGAAAAACATTACATAATGCCATAAAGGAAACTACAGGAAGAGAGACGGAGAAAGCTAAGAGAAAAGTTCTAATGAGTCTTGAGGATGCTTTGAGGAGAGTAAAAAGTCAGCAAGAAGGTTCAGGAGTCAAAAAGTCACAAAAAGAAAACGTGTGACAACTGGTGGTGGAGGTAAACGAAAACGTTCTAAAATTGCTATATCCAAGAAACGTAGACGTGGAAGAAAGAAGAATATAAAACATAAAACGAAAAGAAAGGTGAAACAGAAGGCAAAGACAAAATCTAAACCCTTAAAACGAAGAATGAAAGGTAACCTGTCAGCTGAAGCCTTACAGACATTAATGGGTGGTTATGGAAAACCCCTGTTTTAATTGCATATGGTATCTAATTTAACTTCAGTAAGAAAACACGATCATAACGTCGATTAAATTAAATACGGAAATGAATGAGATATTTAGTATTCTAAGTGATAAACATTTGACGTTTATTACAGGATCTAAAAAAACACTTAAAATATTGTGCGATTTAATTTGCATACAAAAAGAAAAGAAAGAATATAACTCAACTTCTAAATCTATAATAAATAGATTTGATTCATTTAAAATGAAAGGTTATATAAAAAAGCAACTGACTCAAATAGTATAAAGTAGTCAGGAGACTATTTAGTTCACTCAATTCGTTGAAACGCTTTCTTGCTGACAGTTCTACACGCCACATGGAAAATGTCTCTCCATCCTGATTCTACACTTTGTGGAAAGTCTGAAGCTGACGTTTTCGAACTTCCACCTACCCAATCGGAAATTTTGGACACAAAAGAAGTGAAGATCGAACCAATTACTACTGTAACAGATTTCGGAGATCTAGAATTTAAAATCGAAGGGCACCAGACTGAATGGTTGGATCTTAATGAGACTTATCTTATTTTAAATTGTAAACTTGTTAATCTTACTGATGGGTCTGCTTTGGTATCAACCGACAAGGTCTCTACAGCTAACAATATGTTAGGAAGTCTGTTTAAATCTGTAAATATTGATATTGGGGCAAAACAGTAAGTGATCAAACAGCCAATTATTCTTATAAAGCATATCTGCAGAATCTACTCAGCTTTGGTAAGGAAGCAAAACAGACATGGATGAGCCAACAAGGGTGGTATAATGATTTACCAGATCTCAGTGCAGGTGAATATGCTAAATATTACGCATCGGGTAGTTGGAAAACAGGATACAAACAACGCAGTGTATTGATGCGCGATAGATCTGGTACAACATCCGTTACATTTCAACTTTTGGGTAAAATTCAGGCTGACGCATTTCAACTACAATCACTTTTGCCCAACCAAACAAGTGTGCGAATTACATTGTCTCGAGCTACAAATAAATTCACTACTATTATAGGTGATGAAACCACTTCTGAAAAAGAATTTGGTATCGCTATAAAAAAAGCTTTACTGTACACTACTAGGAAAGTTATGAGCCCAGAATGGATTTTGAACACGGAGGCTAAGATGTTCCAGACTCCTTTGAAATATAGATTTTTCGCAACATAGTTCAGTTCCAATCACTGGCAGACGGAAGCACACAGTACTCAAGCCTTTTCAGTTGGCCAGGGGTTGATTCGAAACGTATTTTTGTGGGTTTTGTAAAAGCTATTGCTTTCACAGGTAGTCCAAAAGAAGACCCTTTAATTTTGATACCTTTGGTTTAAAGAATATTCAGGTGCAAGTTGGGGTATTAACTACCCTCCCTTTCCACTAGAGGTGGATTTCACCAATAAACTATACTTAAAAGCATATCATGGATTATTTGAGGCTCTAGGTTGTGGATGGAGGAACACTGACGGTCCAGGTCTCAGTCTAGCAGAGTGGTCTCTCAGGGGAAATACAATTTACGGATTTGATTTGACGCAAGACCAAGATCACGGCTGTCATTTCAATTTTAATAAAACAGGAACATTTAACATAGAATCTATTTTCAGAGATCCATTGAGTGATCCAGTAAAATTAGTAGTTTTTGCACAATTTGATCACGTGATGGAAATTGGGCTCAGCAGGGTACCTACCTTTGATTTTTCAGCATAACAAATGCAATGAATACTAATCAACTGAGAGAATTTATCAGAGTTAAACCAAGTCTTAGGAACTTAGCATGCACACTTCATGAAGGTGTACATGCGGCCGATGAAATTTTATATGAAACAAACAAAAATGGATTGATGATTGTAAATACTGATCCAAGCTGGTTACCAGGGAAACACTGGGTTGCTATTTTCAACAAAAATGAGTCAAAGGAATACTTTGATTCTTTTGGTATGAAACCGATACCTTCGATTAAAATCTTTTTAGAACAATCACATTACATTTGGAATCAAAGGGTATTGCAAGATGCAAAGACGTGGACATGTGGGTTGTGGTGTCTATGCTATTTGTATCATAGGGTTAAGGATCTCTCTTTGAGTGAGTTTGTCACCTGTTTTTCATCTAACCGAATAGTCAATGATCTTGCAGTATTGGATTGGTATGATAACTTGGAAATTTGATTGGTTACTGGTGAGAAAGAGGGCGTGACAAAATAAGGTAAAAGTATTATAAAAGGAAAGAACGTTGCAGTGAACTAGTCATTAGTATATCAGATAATTGAGTGGTAATATTAGAGATGGCACAGGCACAAGTAGATTACGCTAAGAAAGAAATTGATGCTGGTAGGTTACCGGCTGCTATAATTAGAAATCTAACTGGGGAAAGCTGACGAGTTCGGCTTGGAGGAAAGCGTCCGAAATTGGTATTATCAGGCAAGAAGCTCAGGATGAAATCGAGAAGACAAACAAGGACAATGGAATGACCGTTGATGAAAAAAGTGTAAAAATGTACAAACAGCTGTTACCGAAAAGATTAAAAAGATTCGAAAGGAGATGGAAGCGGAAGAAGAGGATGCAGCTGAAAAGAAAACTCTGGCAGATCAACGACAGTGGTGTCAACTAGAATCTGGTAAATACCAAAAACAGCTACCCACAGGAGAAGTAATGGAAACTTCAGACAGACCACAAAAAGGAAAACCTGTAGTTGCTAAGATTCTTCCGCCCAAAACCCTGAATGAATTGTTACAAGAAGCTTTAGAGGCAGACGTTGTCACTGAAGAGCTCCCCCGGGAAGATAAAACGCAGGAATTTGATATGCAGGAGATTCAAATTTAGATGATATATATACAGGAAAATCAGCTAATGGAGATACCGGGGAGGAATCTACAAGCACGGATGGTGGAGTACTTTCGAAAAGGAAAAATGCAATTACAGAAACTGGTAAAGATACTGTGGTGCTATGCCAACCAGGGGGAACGTATATCCTGCAAAACTTCTGACTGGAGGGATATATGTTTATGTATGCCAAGGTCCACACAATCAGTGTCTGATACAATTTCGAAAAAAGAAATATAACTCTATCAAAAAGTCTGACTTTTCTGGAGATCAAATAGCCGAGATGGGTAAATGGATCGCCCTGAATTTGTCAGAGTGGATGTCTTTTGGTCAACAACAGTACTCTGATAATACAGATTTTTAAACAGAAGAGCCAGACAGAGCAGATCTTCCGTTCTCAACATGAGATGGCTTTTTCAGCTTGGGTGGGCAAAAGGAACTAAGGGCTGTTTATTGGGAAAATGTACCTAAAGCGGATGTGAGATACATGGATTATGGTGTTAACGGCAACAAGATTGCAACACAATCAGGTATACAAATGGCATTGAATACCTTCAAGGAGCTAACCGACGTTACAATAAGGGCGTGGATTCAGCAAAAGGCAGGTCAAGTGGAGGTCAGCAATCTAGTATTCTGATTGGTTCTTGCTTTATAGGCGTGAACATTTTTTCACCAATGAGATAAAAGGGTGTGGCAAAATAAAGTAACAACGCATATAAAGGCGAAGTAACTAACTTACATTTAACTCACTTATCAAATCTTGGTTGTGGAATGAACATAAACATTTACCCGGCAAGATGGAAACTTTACTTCATTTAAAGAAATGTACTTTTTTGGTAGATCCTGATCAAGTTGGGTCATTGCATGTATCGGAACGTGAAGACCGACCGCCGATTGTAGCAGGACTTTTTAGCTCAATTATTGCTCAGATTATGTTTTGGACAAATATGTCGTATTTATCCAAAGGGAACAAGAAACCACGCGCTGACTCTATTGTAGATCAAAAGCTGTCCGAATTTTGCAAGCAAGAACATATTTTACCAGGAGTTTGTAATTCAGAAATCAAGATAATAAACTCATTCAACTTTACTCTCACAAAACTTGTACATCGTGCAAATAGAATTATGATGCAGCTAGATTACCATGGATTTGATTTTCGGTCGTCGTTCCTCGAAACAGTACTGAGGTTGCCATGGCATGTAAAATCGTGGCATGAACTTTTACAACTGCAAACAAAAATGTATGCAAAGCCGATTATTTGGTGTCTAATATATATGTACTTGCAGGTTATCAGAAAAGAATTGAAAATATAGTCAGTACGCAAGAGGATATTTTGGAAAGACTCGTTTTTGTGAGTACGCCTAAAGACACTTTGCGTTGGCATACTTCTTCGGATGTGAAGGAAATTGTTGAAGAGCATTTTGAACATGCATGGATAAGTGATAACTTGAAAACAACGGATAAGCTAGATAAACATATTGAAGAATTGATGAAATCATCCCTTACAAAAATTGTTGTAGCAGGAATTATTGTGCATCATACCAGCGTACTACTTGCTTGGTTGTTAAAATATGGATACGTGGGAAGATCAGGGTTGACTGGTTGAGAAGTTCTGACTGGAGAGAGAAGAGCATGAATCACGATACTGTGCAAAGAATTGCGGAAACCATGCTTTTACCAACTTCTTGTTTACACGAGGATCACTTAATAAACGGTACACAATGGGGTTGTAAAGAAGTGAGGGCTAAGAAAGATTAGAACATTTTCAAGTATAAGAAATTACATTAATATCAGTGATAATATCAGTGAATTATGTAACTGACATCAAAATGTTTGTTGATTATCTATAATATATATGACCAATGGGAATATATAAATAAAATGCAAGTTATGTTCCATACTGTATGCGTGTGTGTAACTTTATCAATAAACTGTAACAATCATTAATATTTAATGACGATATAGTGTGTAAGTGGTGCCAGCCAACAAATGTTTCCAAAACTGTGAGTGGAAAAACACACCAGTGAGTTATCTTTATGTTGGTCTTGGCAGCTCTTTTGTTTGCAAGGATACAATCTACATAATAGATCCATCTTAAGTTTGACAGTTCTTTTGTCGGTATGGGAGCTACCTAAACAATGGAACCATCTGAAGAAAATGTACATAGAAAAGGTGTGAATTTTGAATGTGGGAGTTTTATTTTGATGGTGGACACCTGGACTTTTCAAGGTCTGTAAATATATCAAACAATGAATTAAACTGTATAACAAACATTAATATTTAATGATGGATAACTGCTTACGACGTTACAGCAAACATAAGTTGTAGAAGTTTGAATGAAAGTACCCATTCCAAAACTATTGCACATCGATCTTTACAGAGCCTTTGTCTGCATATATACTAGCTAAACAATAACTCAATCCTAAAGTTGACAGTTCTTTTGTCTGTATAAGAAGTAGACAAACAAGGGATGATTGTAAGAGTACATAGAAAGAGTATTTATTAGCAAACAACAATAGCTTCCCCTACTATGAATAAAGCTAGTACATTGGTGTACTTTTATCTCACCCTTGATTGACAGTTCTTTTGTCTGTATGAGCATTGTCTCACTAATGGTCATCTCGCCCTTGATTGACAGTTCTTTTGTCTGTATAAGCATTGTGTCACGAACGGGTCCTCTTAGTGAAGAGTGCTTACAATGGACGTCCAAGAAGAATGCCCAGGTTGTAATCGATAAAACTTTAACAAGCGTTAATATTTAATGATGGTAGACTTCAATATTTAACTGTGAATAATAGGTCCTCTCAAGAAAGGCTTAGTAGAAAGGGACGAAACATTTATATGGAAGGAGATTATCTATGGTAGCGGACACGCCCATTCTTTGCATAATCTAACCAATAAAACTGTATCAAGGGAATAATAGGGACATGCGTGGAATACTTGTGTACATTTTAAAATTGCAAAGTTCCTACAACAGGGTTTCATAATAAACCGTTCTCTTATTGTTGAATACTAAATTTTTGCACTTTTTAAAATTGTAAAGTTCCTGCACTGAGTTTTATATTAAACGATTCTCTTATTGTTGAATATTGAATTTGTGTTTTTATATTGCGAAGTTCTCTTCTATTCTCTTTTGTTGAATATTGAATCTTATTAATAACAAGATGGCTTCAAATCCTTCCAGACCAGCAATATTTTTGGACGCGGAGACTCTGCGACAGTATGCAGAGGAAAGAATTGCCGGCAGCACAGCAATTCTAAGGCAGCTTCGAAAAATACAAGGGGGGATTAGAAAAATTGATATGGATATTTTTGAGCAATTGTATAGTCTAGAGGATGACATTTCAAGAATAAAGAATAAAGTTGAAAGTGCCGTGACAAACTTTCACCAAGAGTTTGATCGTCTAGTGATGGATATGCAAGAAATGACTAATCTCGTGCTTACAGAATCACGAGAGGAGGAATTACCGCAGGAAATTAGGGAAAGTGAAGATGAAGATGACGAAGTGCGTGAGGTAGAGATAGACGAAGACGAAATTATTGTTATAGAATCTGACCTAGAGGAAGATGGACAGGGAGATATCCAAACACAACTTAAGAATCTAGGTGTAACCCCTCTTCCAGATGCAGATGATAATGAGGTGATGAACATTACAAAAGATATGGCACTTAGGTAAGTACTAAGTGTCAATCTTCAACAGCAAAGTAATGATTCGTTCAACAACATATATTTATTAGGAAATGGCGGGAAACCCAGGATGAATAGAATTGGCGGGAAAAGTTATTCAATAGAGAATGGCGGGAAAAGTAATACTTTATATTGCCCACATCAACTGAGACATTTCATTTCAACTTTAATTTTTAAAGATGAATTATCAGGATGGCACAACTGCAAGTCGACTTATATAAGAGAAACTGGAGATTAATCAGATCATCAACAGGTGATATGATATTTCATAACCTTCATAATAACAGAATTTACCATGAACTTCCATTAATTCGCAAACGATGGGTGGAATATTTTGAAGAAAGTCTTAAATATTTTGACACAAGATATGAATGCCTGACTGACCTGAACACTGCACAATTTCAAGTTTTGAATTATTTCTTGGACAAAGGTTACCTATTCTGTGTTGAATGCGGAGTGCCGTCTCTGAAAAAAGATAGGAACACTATTTTCTTGAACGCTGTATTTCCTAGAGATTTTTTTTTTATGGTTGTGGATGGAAGAAACTTTGTAACCAAGTAATTTCAGAGGTTAATTAAATTGGAGGACAGAAAGATGCATTGGAATTGCACGCTTAACATTGCTTCACTGTGAAACAAAGCTTATAAGAGGTATATCCGGCGATTTCGTCCCGAGGCAAAACAATGAAGAATTGCATTTTTCCCTAAAAGATTCATCAAACTTTTTCGGAACAACAAAGCGATATTCTCCAGACAATTCTCCAAATTTTTGATGCAATTTTCGAAAGGTTGAATGATGGGCTCGATGATGATGATTATGTTGGTGTGGAATTGTCAAGCACTCACCTGGACAATTCGTTGTGGTTTTCTAAGACCCTGTAATCGCAATTCAGTGTGATATGACTTTTAGATTGTTCAAAAAGAATTCTCCAAAGCAAAAAACAACAACTTTGTACCTGATGGCAGTTGCGATATTTCTGTATTACGTATTCAGAATCCTACAGGATCAGGTCGCATGAGTGCTCTTAGAGGACCAGGTATCTTTAACATTACAAATAATGATTCTATGTGTTTGGCTAGAGCAATCATTATTGGACAATATAGGCTCAAGTTAAAAGCAGGAGAGATAGATCAACGGGAATGGGATAGGATTAGAAAACAAACGAAACAGGTAACAAGGATGGCGCAGGAACTACACCAACAAGCAGGCGTACCGGAAAGGCCCTGTACAGTCAACGACGCTGCAAAGTTTCAGAGTGTTATACCAGAGCAGATTTTTATTCTGAGTAACGACAAGCAGGATCCTTGGCTTTGGACTGGAAGTGAAAGTAAAAAGAGACAAATTTTCCTTTTCTATGACAATCATCACTTTGATTTAATATCATCTCTTCCAGCATTTTTAGGTGAGAAGAATTTTTGTATTTATTGCAAAAAGGGATATTCTAATTCTTATTCACACCGTTGTAAAGCTTTATGCTATCATTGTAAAGTAAATCCCAAAAACGAATGTCAGTTTGAAAAGTGGATTCACTGTCCAGAATGTGATCAGAAATTTTTGAATCAAAACTGTTTCATAGCACATAAAGAGCCCCCAGGGTTTATGGAAAAGTCAGCAAAATCGAATAAGAAAAAAGAGCAGATAAAATCTGTATGTGAAAGAAACCGAAAATGTCCTACATGTAAAAATATTATGTGGAATTATCAAAACCATCAATGTTATACGGTTTGGTGTTCCTTATGTAAAATTCGTACAAATGCGAATCATCTGTGCTACATGCAACCCATAGGGGTCCAAAAGTCAAATGAAAATGAAGATTCAGAGAACGAGGCATTTGATGATATTGAGGTTTTAGGATCTGAGTATGATACCCCTCAGCAAAATCAATCTGTGCTTGAACGTGATCAAAGAAAATATATTTTCTACGATTTTGAATCAACACAAGATGTTGACCCCGCTTCTGGAAAAAAAATTCATGTTCCAAATCTTTGTATTGCACAAGTTGTTTGTGAAATTTGCATTGATTTGGAAAATTTTGAATCCCGAAACTGTACACATGGTAGTCAGTATTCCTTTTTTGGTGAGAATACTTTACACGATTTTTGTAGTTGGTTGTTGAGTGACGAAATGAAATATTCAATATGTATAGCACATAATTTTAAGGGGTATGATGGACAATTTATTCTCAAGTGGTTCCTAGATAATGGTAAATCCCCCAAAATAATTTTAAATGGCACAAAGTTAATGTGTATGAAAATCGGGCGGGTGAAAGTGGACAAAACTGTTAAGGACAGATTGAAATTTATAGATTCCTTTAATTTCATCCCACAATCCCTAGCGCAGTTTCCCAAAACTTTTGGTTTAACTGAGATAAAAAAAAAGGATTTTTCCCCTACTTGTTCAATAGTAAAGTCAACAGTAATTATGTTGGGAAATGGCCTAGTCCTGATTGGTACAATCCTGATTCCATGAGTAGTAACAAAAAGACTGAGTTCTTTTCTTGGTATGAAAATCACAAACACTTAACCTTTAACCTTAGAAAAGAAATGGAGGAGTATTGTGAGTCGGATCTTGACATTTTGAAAAAGGGATGTCTCTGTTTCAGAAAAGAGTTTATTGATGTATGTGGTATAGACCCATTTGCGATAAAATTAACCATTGCTTCTGCATGTCTTCATGTTTTCCTTATGAAATTTTTGAAACCACAGACGATTGCATTAGTGCCTCATGGTGGTTATGGTAAGAGAAAAGCTGTTTCTCAGAAATGTTCTAAGTGGCTTTTATGGTTATCTCATTGGCATAAATTGAATTTGAGGACGGCTGAAAATGGGGGTGAGGTTTCTTTGGGTGTTTACACTTGTGATGGATTTGATAGTTCCACGAATACTGTCTATGAATTCAATGGATGTTTATGGCATGGATGCGTCCAATGTTTTACAGATAGGGATATGAAATTACCGGGGGACAAAAAGACAATGCGGGATGCATTCAGTGCTACTATGAAAAAGAAACAATGGTTGAAAGCATCTGGTTACAACCTTGTCGAAATTTGGGAACATGATTGGGACACACTGGTTAAATCAGAATCGTGTGTTAAAGAATGGGTAACAAAAACAACTTTTTCTGAACCATTGGATCCAAGAAAAGCTTTTTTTGGAGGGAGGACAAACGCAATTAAACTTTGGCATACTGTTTCTGGGGATGAGAAAATAAAATATATTGATGTATGCAGCCTTTATCCGTGGGTGAACAAATATGGGATTTATCCTGTAGGTCATCCAGAAATCATAAAATCACCATCTAGTAATGATATCAGTAACTATTTTGGGATTATCAAATGTAAAATCATCCCACCTCGCGGATTATATCATCCAGTTTTACCTTACAAAATAGGGGGGAAACTTATGTTCCCACTATGTCTTGCTTGTGCGGAGAATAAAGAAAGAGATTGTCGTCACTCCTCTGAGGAGAGGGCGTTGGAGGGAACGTGGGTTAGTTTGGAGCTCAACAAAGCAATAGAAAAGGGATATCAAATTCTTAAGATTCATGAAGTATACCATTTTAAGCAAACTAGCAAACATGACCACAAAAGTAATAAGGAGGGACTTTTTTCTGAATACATTAACACATTTCTCAAACAAAAGCAGGAATCTGATGGATGGCCCAAAGGTTGTGACGATGATGACAGTAAAGATAAATATGTACAGGCATACAAAGAAAAGGAAAATATTTCTCTTGACATTATGTCTATAGAGAGAAATGAAGGTAAAAGATCCCTTGCAAAGCTCATGCTCAATTCATTTTGGGGAAAATTTGGACAAAGATTGACCCTTCCAAAAACTGAATGCGTAAATGATGCTGGAAAGTTTTTTCAGCTTCTTTCAGATAAATCTAAGAGTATAAGATACATTAATTTTCCTTCTGAGTATACAGCAATGGTGCAATATGAGTTAACAGAAGATTTTATACAAATGAGTGAAAACACAAATATTTTCATTGCCGCATTTACAACGGCACAGGCTCGCTTAAAACTTTATGAATATCTGGATAAGTTGGGACAGAATGTGCTTTATTGTGATACCGATTCCGTTTTGTACATAAGTGACGGTAAGAATGATCCCGCATTAGGTACTTTTCTCGGAGATATGACTGATGAGTTAGAAAAACCTTATGGATTGGGATCTTTTATCACTGAATTTGTATCTGGGGGTCCGAAAAATTATGGTTATAGAGGTGTAAATGCAGAAGGTAAAGTTTTTACTGAGTGCAAGGTGAAGGGCATTACACTGAACGTAGAAACTTCAAACAAAATAAATTTTGATAGTATCAGACAAATTATCAAACATGTAGAACCTGCAAGTGCTAAATCTTGGCAATTTGACGACAATGATGAAAGAGTAGAAAAAACAATTGAGGTTGAATATCCTTTTAAGATAAAAAGACCAAAACCTGGTTCTGTGGAAACGTCATCCTTCACGAAAATGTACCGTCTTGTTTATAACAAAAGGTGGATAGCAGACGAACTTTTAACCTTTCCATGGGGTTACTAAATCCCCGCCAAAACTTACCGCCTTTTTTATAATCATATGCGAAGTGACAATAACATATTGACATTTTCATTGGTTAACAAATTCCCGCCAAAATTTGGCGCCAATTTGGTACTCTAACTTGATATAAATTGAGGAAGATCATACAGATTTATCACAATGAATTTTAGCATGGGAGAAGAAAGAAGTTTAACATTTACACCTATTACATTTGAAAAGCTAGGTATTGAAGACTTAATTAAAAATATCCATAAGTTATTGGAACCTGAAGTTTGTGTTGATATTTTGAGAGGACATAGTGACTTTTTTTAACTTGGAAAGTAATCGTCCTGATCCAATTAGATGTGCACAAACAGTAAAGGAGATCAGCGGAACACTTTTAAATTTTCTGAACATTGCTTCCGAATGGTTAGATATTCTTTCAGAGACTATTCTCCCTCTTAAGTCTGTACTTTATTCAGTGTTTGGAAATAAACACATAGAGGTTGAATATCCGTTTATTTTTGAATTGGAGACACAGAAAATGAACTTTCTGAAATATTTACTACTTTATCTGTTGGAAGTTTTGAAGTTCCAGTCTATTTCACTCGCTTATTAATTTTTTGTAAACATGTATTAGTTGAAATTGAACAGGAGTTTAACACTCTTTTATTAACACATGAAACATTTCTTAAATGTATTTCAAATGTACAGAAGAAATATGACAGAAAATCCTTACGAGGTTTCAGAAGATTGATTTTTAACCCTTCACAAAACACTATTCAATCACGCTGCCACAAAATAGTGAGGTCTGATACATTTTTACAAAATGAATTATATGGTATTTTTATTTGAAAGGAATGCTTCAGAGCATACAAAGCTTTTTCCCCTGTTTATTTCGCTATACGTTTATGCTTGATTCAAGTTGTACAACAACATTGAGAGATATTGCAAAACCTCAGAAAGATCTTGCGTTTGATATTGTGTGGTCGTGGTCAGAACGTCAACAAGAAGATGAATAAAGCCAAACAAGCACGCAAAGATTTTATGGTACGTAGCATTACAAAACATATTAATGACAATGTGTCAATTAATTTTGATAATAACTCCATCGAACAAGAACAAATTCGTTTTCTTCTTGAATTTTTTAGGCAAGAAATTAACTGGGAGTTAGAGGTTTCTTTGCAGAAACAGTATTTGTCAATGCATCAGGGTGCAAACAGATTCTTCTTGAGGAATGGTGTAAGTGAGAAACACCCAAATAAACAAGTTGAAATTGCAAGGAGAACATTAAACATTCAGTATGCTGCACGCGTGAAACACACATGGGAATCTTTAGATCCAAGAGTGAAACAATTTCTCAAGGCAAACGACTATCGAGTTTTAATAGATCTTATGTGGTTTAACAGTTTCCCCCCACCGGATCGTATTGATGAACTCGTGTTAGGTATAGAGGAAAAGCATATAAAATTCAAGACAGAGTTGGAAAAAGACTTTCGGCCTATTGAGGAAGAAAACTTGAATACAGATGATGTTTCCTGTAAAGATCATATTAACCAGGGTGAGGGGAAATTAGTGGGAGGGAAACAATTACGCAGAAGAAGAAGACCTCAGTTCAAATTCCAGTGGGTGAAAAAGAAATAAGAGATTCTTTAACCAAGAATCCGAAATAAATTGGTGGAACTATGAAATAGTCTCCGCAGCGTATGGTAATCCTAAAATGAGTAGTGAGGTTAAAGATCCATATATTTATGTACGAATCATTAGTTTCTCGCTGTAAAGTTTATATGTAATTCCTATATTTATGTTGGTATGTGTGACAAACACTTTTATCTTTTTAAGTGTGTTTTACAAAAATATAAATATATTGTATCATGATTTTTGTTCTATTTCGTTAATTTTGTGAAATTCAATAGTATAGATTGAATCTGCTGTGGGTTTTGTATTCACATTTTTGTTGTATTCATACATTTATTGTTCAAAAGTTGATGTGTATTTGATAACCTTGATGTGTTTTTGTGATAATAGCAATAAAAACCATAGACAGAAATGATGTTTCTCTGTACTTTACATAATAAATTCAATAAAGAAAGACAAGAAAAAAAAAAAAAAAAAAAAAAAAAAAAGTCGGTAGGAGATACATAGGAATTTTTCGCTTTGGAGATACATTGGATTTGGGAGATAAACCGGACGGCCCTTGTGATTTGTGATGGGCCGTCCGGTTTATCTCCCAAATCCAATGTATCTCCAAAGCGAAAAATTCCTATGTATCTCCTGCATACTACTCACGTTGGGGTCTTGGGGGCGAAGCCCACCAGGAAACCTAGCATTTTCCAAGTTTTAGATGCCCCCAAAAGACTCTGTGCAATACATGACTTTTAAAAATCTAAATTAGGATGATTACGAACGATCTAGTATAGCAGTATACAATTTTGCAATGATACAGACTACGCCCCCACCCCCACCAACCCCTATTGAAAATGTCAAAAATAGCCATTTTGGACAAAAAATATTTTTTGACATTTCAAACATTGCCATGTTCCCCATGCCCCCCTTTCCCCCTCGTGACTCAGCTATTCATCACAACGATATTAGAGCTCCCGCTTGCATTTCCCCAAAATGAAATAAACATCAACCATGTATTTTTTTCCTACCCACCAATGAAAACAGGCTTGTAACCACTTTAAAATATATGTTGAGCTACTACATCATTGATGTTCTAGTTTTTTTGTTTGTAAGTATTTCTTTTTGCTATACCAGTAATGCAATCAAGAACTTGGTAATATTCATTATTCTCATAGACTGTATTGCGTTTTTAAAGAAATTCTTAGAAAAGCAATACAGTTTGCATCATATTGGTGTTGAGGCTTAGCTATTTAAGGCTTACTTGAAAAACAGTTTTCACACTTCAAACGATATCAAAACTCCCATACGCAGTGAGACAACTACAAACCTGGGGGCCTGTAGAGATTTTGGCCTCTGCAGCGATGTCGGAACCACTACGGCAAGTGGGAGGGGCATTGCCCCTAGTCCAAGAGTAAGAGGAAGTTACCCTTTTGAAATTGTGCGGACGGGGGCAGGAGGTGCTCTTTTAAAAGTTGTAAATAGAACGGTCTAGTTTGAAACTTATTTGAAATTATTCTTGGTCATTAATGAAGCTTGAAAACACAATAGATGGTGAACAATGGTTTACGGCCCTTTGAGATTTTCTCAGTCTAGGAGGTCTCCCATTGTTTTTCTTCTAACATCTGAGGTCATTCATTTTATTATCACCTCCTTTTATTTCCTGGCTAACCTTGTCATCTTACCGGTTACAAGATTCGCTCACATCCAACATCTGATCTGATACATCTTTCAGGTTGTCATCCTCTGAATCATAGTCAAGGGTGTTTGCAGACCGGGTTCTAATTTGGTTTGTGTGTCTTAACCAAACTTGGCTTCCTACCTTTGCACTATACCTAAGTGGTCCAATCCGACTCACAATTATCTCTAGGGCCCACTTTATTTGCTGTTTTCCAGGATTTCTAAAATTTCTTACATACACTCACTTATCAATTTGAAATTCCTTAACTAGTTTCTTGTCACCAGAAGACTTTTCTACGACATCATGTAACTTATTGCGTACACTTTCATGATGTGTTGGTCGGATTAGATCTAACTTAGTCCTTAACTGCTCAAAGGGCGTCTCAAAAAAACTGAGCTGGGGATTTTTTGGTGAACACATGCTCAGCATTTCGATATGCAAAAAGAAACTTGCTTAACCTGGCCTGTACAGAGAACTTATCATTTACAGAGGCCTTAAGTCCTTGCTTCATAGAGTGGACAAATATTTCAGCTTGACCATTTGTAGCTGGGTGTCTATGGTAATCTTGTTTGCTTGAACGAATTTTGTGAATTTATGGGATGTAAGCTGAGACCCATTACCGGCGACAATAATTGGAGGTAATCCCCAAGGCCCCAAGTACTAAATAGTTTTCTCAACTCTTCAATGGTGTTGTCAGTGTTGGTGGACTTCATTATGATCACTTCAGGCCATTTTCTGTAGGCATCAACTACTACTATAAACATGCATGTGTCCCAATAAGGGTCCTGCGAAGTCCACATGTATGCGTTCCCATCTCTCCCTTGCTGGTAAACAAGGGTGTATGGGGAGTCCCAGTGTTTTACCTAGAAATTGGAGAAATGGGTGTGCATTGGGAATTTCTAGGAGTGTACCATTTTGCTTATTCCTCCAAGGGTGGGGTTTTATTGGGCAATATTGGCTTCTGAGAACATGTTAATATGTACGACATACCTACATACATGAAATCTAAGTAAAAATCTCTTGACTTATAAACTGATAGGCCCCTAACCTAATGCTCTGCGAGTTGACATTTCAAATAAGTTTTGCAAGAACTATTGAACATGGTTATAGGTTTTAATACCATTTGTTATTTTTACTGGTATTTATACTTTATCAGACGCTTAACATATTTCGTCTTCTTAAGAATTTAGCATGTAGACAAAACTATTGAAGTTCTCTGAGTGTCATTCAAATAAAATTGAAAATTTACAGGTATAATTCATTGATTTACTTTTGTTGTGTTGTTTTGTAGAGTTTAATTAAGAAAGATTTCATTATAGTATTAGCTTATTAATCAAAAAATGTATATTTTTCTTATTACCCGGTATTTACATCCTACCAAAATAAGAATCATCATATTTCTATTGATAAATGTTTTCTTCAGAAGGATAAATGAATCGCGAGCAGGCGAGCGAAGGTTGTTGCAACCTGAATAACAAGTTAACGACGGAACACATGGAACAGCTTTGCAGTTTCATGATGATCATTTGGGCAAAATTTCCGAAATTTACAAGATCTTATATGTCATAATCTGCTTTCAGTCGTGCACGGCTCTCATATCAGTTATGAACACGACTCTCATATTAGTTATGAACAGATGAAGCCGTGCTTATAATTTTAGCTGTGATTTTGTGCAATTTGCCGTGCGAAACACGGCTGCACGGCTCGCTAGATGAAACTTCATGGGGACTGTTGTTCGCCTATTCTGTGTGCGTTGGAATGAATTACAGACCTTAGCCAACTGTTCAATTTGTGTATCTATCCCAGGTCACCATATGTAGGACCTGGCAATATTGTTCATCTTTACAACCCCCATGTGCCCACAATGTAGCTCATTTAGGATCTTACCCCGTGACTTAGGTGGGGCAATAATTTACTTTAGTGCCCCATAAAATACAATCATTTTCAATAGAGAGCTCATTAAGGTGGGTGTAAAAGGGTTCGAGGTCCTTTTCACAGTTTGGCCAACCATTCATCAGATACAATTTAACCTTGGACAGCTGTTTATCTTTAGCAGTTTCACCTCTTATGTCATTGACAGGTAACACCTCTATGGTGTCCATGAAACTAAGATTGGCCTCCTCATCTATCATATGTGAGGGCGCTGGATTAGTGGGTAGTCTAGACCAACAGTCAACATTTGCATTTTCCTTACTGTTTCGAAATCTAATTTCAAAATCAAACCCTGCCGCGTATAGTGCCCATATTTGCATTCTTTCTGCTGCTGGTACCGGTAGTCCAGTTTTCGGTCCGAATATCACAGTCAATGGTTTGTTATTTGTTACCAAACTAAAATGTCTTCCATAAATGTATGGATAAAATTTCTTGAGTGCAAAAACAATTGCTAGAACTTCACGCTCAATTTGTTGGTAGTTTTTTTTGGCCTTAGTGCACTGATCGTGATGCAATTTTCACTGGCCTCTTTTGACCATCAATTACATAGCTCAAGTTTGCACCAATCCCATTAGGTAAAGCATCTTTAATAGGCAGCTTCATATCATAGTGTATAAGGAACCCAGAGTCAGCCAATGCAAATTTCAATTGTTCAAATGCAGCTTTGTTAGAATCTGTCCATTCAAATGTTTTGCCTTTTCCCAACAGGGTATACAAGGGTCTCAAGATAGATGCTAGGTTAGGTATAAAGGACTGATAATAATTTATCATCCCGAGATAAGATCTCAATTGTGTCACATCTTGAGGTAGTGGTAGGTTTAGGATCTGATCTATCTTAAGAGGGCATTTATGAAGACCATCTTTGTCAATCACGTGGCCCAAGTATGATACAGATTCCTGTAAAAAGACACATTTTCCCTTTTCCAGTCTAGTTAATACCTTTTTCAGATTGTCTAGGTGTTCCTTGTCATTTTTTCTCGTGACAATACTGTCATCAAGGTAAACCATTACTGCATCTAAGCCAGTTAGAACAACCGATATGGCGTTTTGTCACATGGCTGGTGCCGGTGTTATTCCATAGGGCAGCAGGTTGGGCTGATACAACCCCTTTTCAGTTATAATTGTTTACACTTTTTTAAACTCTGCTTCTAATTCCTTTTGATTGTAATCCTGTGCTAGGTCCAATGTTGTGAATTTTTTACCTCCAGCTAGGTTTGATAGAACGTTACAACATTGATGTTTGGAGGGGGTACTGGTTTCAATTTTGGGTCAACTGATGGCTTGTACTTCCCGCAAATCCTTAAGCCGCCATTTTTCTTTCTAAGTGAACTAGCCCATTCCGTGTGTTCCACTGGGGTCAGAATTCCTTCCTCCACCATCCTATCAATTTCCTTATTTACCTTTTCCCTAAGGGCGTATGGTACTCTGAGACATTTCATCATATATGGTGTGTATTCTGGGAGGTCAACATTGGCTTTGACATTTTTTAGTTTCCCAGTTTACCATCAAACAAGTCATCATGTTCCTTTAAAAGTTTCTCAATATGTACCTGTGGGTCGCCTATCTAATTTACATGGTGGATGGTATTTAGCAGGTCTGGCCAATCCATTCTAATGTACAAAAACCCAAATCGACCTAACAACAACTGATTTGTCTCTGTTACAACAAAAACATGAAAGTGTATTTGCCCTTTGTACTCAACTTTTACTTGAGCTTTTCTCTTTGATTTAATTCTCTCACACCTGTAAAACTCTTGAAATTTACTTTAAGAGTCTTTTTATCTTAATATTCACCATTTTCTCAGTAATGGTTTCTGGGATCACAGTACATGTTGCCCCTGTGTTTATTGTCCATTAACTTTAAGTTGTGCTGTAATGGGTTTGATTGGACTTGTACTGATTGACACCATGTGTCTTCATCACTATCCCGTTGTTGACGCTCACTCCTTACTGTGTTTATTCCTTTCCTTCCATGTTTTAATTTCGTTTTACCGTCTGGGCCGCGATGTGTCCCTTTTCCCCACAGGCATTACAGTCTTTATTTATAAACCAACATTCATTTGGGTTATGTGATCTGCGACCACATCTGTAACAAGCTTGGGTGTTCACCTGTCTATTTGACCTCTGTCGTTGTCTCGTATGTTGCTTACGCGGTTTAGGTCTACTTGATTTAGCTGCATGGGATGTAACCGATTTTGACATTGTTCTAATTGTTCGATTCTGATTGTTTTATTACAAGTTTAGGCGAATTAACAATGCTCTAAGCAGCAATTTTCAAAAGAAGCCTTTTGCTTGTTCGCCCGATGGGTAATTGTCAACATTGGTTTTGGCTCTCCAATCTTTGAACCCATAGGTGGAATTTGCCTACCAAAAGTGTGGGAAAGTCAAAAGTGACAAGCAATAACTGTCAACTGAAAAGAGTGTCCCTTTTTAAAATAAAAAGTGCCCCTCAATTACTGTCAAAAAACGCACATGAATTTGATTTTCTGCTCTCTCCGCTTCCCCGAATTCCTTCCGACACCTGTGGCGCTTTGGACAGATAAGACAGATATTACAGTGTCATTGTTCAGGGCTAGACCCATATCGATTTTGTCCAGGGCCTGTAAGGTTTACCTACCCTTCCGGGCATTCCCAACCTGTTGTTGCGCCACTGCTAATCAAATTTGTATTTCTGTATAACCACCTAAGCCTACCCAATGTAACTCCTTTCCAACAAAAAGAGTCTTTTACCCCCTCCTCCCCCAAAAAAAAAAAAAAAACATACATTGAGCTACTACATTATTTGTTCTAGCATGACAACGATATTAAAGCTCCCTAAGGCACGCGCACACGAATTTAGAACGAGTGACACTGAGTACGTACGTGAAGTCTATTCTTATTACGCAAAACCATATACAACTAGAATGTATAGACACTCCGTATACTTTCGCCCCCTGTTCATTCCCTATCCTATAATCCTAGTCCCACTAAGTTACACGTATATCCCCAAACAATCTCCTTTTTACTGTGGATCTGTATTTCCATTTGCATTCTAAACACTTCTCATTGTTTTTAATTTATTCAGGCTAAGCGTTCATTGTTTGAGATCTAAGCTTCACGCATTCCATCATTTCCTTTCATGCAAAAGCCAATCATTTTTATTCTCGTGATACCAAAAAACCACTTGCTCTGATTTTCGAATCTCAGTCTTTTTTTTTTCTTCCTCCGTTTCTTTCATTTGAATTTTTATTATTCGCGAAACAGTAACAAATTTTATGTTAGAGCCGATGCGTTGTAGCAACGCTATTCTATAAATCGAAGAGAACAGCGGTAACAATCTGGTGTGATCTTGATTATGACACTACCCGGTAAGCCCCGAAAACTCGGTTCATGTCAAGTGCACAAAACACGTCTAGAAATGTCTCGTTTTGTTGCCCTTTGCTATTGATAATCGACTTTTAGTTTGAGAATTGATACTACTGCATCCTCCAACTACACAACGCTGCAGCATTTTGTTTAGTATTTGCTTGGAAAATGTAATATTTTAGAAGAACAAACAGAGATGCTATCGATACTACTTGTGAAATTTCAATGCAATGACGGACACACGTTATACGTGGCATCGATGTATTGTTTACATACAGGCGTTCCCAAAATGACGTCATTGCGTAATGAGCCATATTCTGGTTTATTTTGTCAAGGCATTTTCCTTTTGCGATTTTCTCGCAATCCATTGGGTTTTGTGCAGAAAAAGTAATAATTTTGCAAATCAATTAACCCAATTAACATAAGATCTGACCCCCATGGCAAGACTACTTTAAAAGGTTAGTTCAGGGGTCAAACAAGTTCATCTTATGTGAAAGAGAACTTTAAAAGAAACAAAATGGTAAAGAAAGCAGTCACAAATCTTAACCCATTAAGGAGATATTTTAAGTTTAGTTTTCTGCATCATTGTGCAGAAACTAGTCGTGATGTCACATCCTCAGATTGTCTATTTTGTGGCTTAAAAATCATTGTATGTCAGGAAAGTAATAAAACATAATCTAGTACGGGTAATTATAAATTATCAACTGAAGAAAAATAAGGAAAAAAATTCAAATAGTAAAATAAATATTTCTTTAAAATACATTAAAAATGTTAAGAATGTGAGGACGAGGGCGTTTTAAATGTTTTTATGCAAAGCGCACGAGCATCACTATGCTGCTATGATGGATACTAGCGCTTTTACAAGAATACTGATTGATATTTTATGCAAATGTTGTGATGTGACCTTCAAGTTGGTATTTCCTTGTTGTTTTTAAAATGTCATAATTCTTCGAAGTGGACCAGTGCAATAAATTCTGATCAATTGTATTCAAGTCTTTGCCATCATTTTCAGTGATTAAGATTTAGGAAAGAAACTTTAAAAATAATTATACAACAAATTTAAGTTTTTGAACTGATCTGCTCATATTTGAATACTCTTTCAACCAATATAACAATTGTTACATGTTCATGGACTAAAAAATGATGAGGCCCCCAGTAGCTTTTGTACAAAATGCTTAGAGAAACAAAAAACAAACACAAATATTGGCAACAAGACATTATCAAAAAGTCTCATAAGCCAATCAATGGTACACAGCAGCTAACAAATCAATGAATACAGTTTTCCGCTCATGATGGTGCTGGGAGAAGATGATGATGCACTCCTTGGTGTGAATCTAACAACACTGTCTAGGAGACTGGTCCAGATTTGGACTGCAGTGTGTTTGTGATGCTTGTTCATGATCCCACCCTCCCACCTTCTCCCCTCCAGCAAAATGGGCTGGCTACACAATAACTTCTTTGACAGTTCTAGTAAACCATTACTCCACTGAAGAAGTGCACAAATCTTTTCAAGCTATTCAGGTCAATTCTTTTGCATAAATTATTTAGCTCTGTTCAAAATGTTATCATCATCTAATCCAGTTACGTCAAAAGTCATTGTATACAAAGTGAAATGAACTTGATAACAAAATGCGAAATAGTATTGCTTTGCTTTCTTAAATATGCAACATGTACGCAATCATACCGCAAAGCCATAGTTAATCAGAATAGTTGGGTGGAAAGGGAAAAAGGGAGGGGGAAGGGGGCAAAGATTCATGTCTATATGGTCCAAATTCATCAGGTAGAGTGTAACAACAGGAAAATACCCGTATCGTAAAATTCGGGGAAGGGTGGGGTAGGGGAAAGGGAGGGGGAGGGGGATTACACCCTGCCCTGTATTGGTAAAATGCTATGCTACCATGATATCAAAATGAAGGAATATATTACATTATTACCAATTTTTGTACAAATACTCTTAATTCAAGTCAAACTAATGTTATACATTCCATATTAAAATGATATGAAATATGCTCGCATCAGTAAATTCTTAAGTGGCAACCAAGCTTTTTGTCACCTACAATATGGCTTTTGACAAATCCTAAAGCTTTCATCCCAGGGTTAGCATCCAGCCTTCGTCATCAACTACCTCACAAGCTATGTATACTGCATGGTCGTTTCTAAAATCCACACACAAAATCTTGTTGCGAGGTTTATGTTTTTAGTTGTGCAATGACATCAACGTCCGAAGTACATTATGATGATAACATCCATCACCACTTGCCCCTTTTTGACCAGTCCTTTGGAGTCCAATGCAGAAACTTGGGGTCAATTCTAATTTTCCTTTTAATCATGGCTTTTTGATGACTTTCAACCACATCTTTGACCAAGGTGATTATGTACTGTCCTTTGTAGTAATTGATAAGGTTCATGTTACACAGCGTGTAGATGACATCTTCCCTTCGTATACTCGTTGCTTCACAGATTTCACTGAAAAAAATTGCAAAGAAAAGAAATATGTAGGACATAATATATATTTTTTTATTAACTATTTAAAAAAAGAAATATGTAAATGTAATTTTTGTAAAGACAAGACAAGTACAAGCATACCTTTTTGCAAAGATAAAAAAGTAACCTTACTTTTCTGCAAAGTTAAAAAAAAATGTTTTTGTGTTCTTTAATGTATCTGTAAATGTTTCAGTCATATCATGTGACTGAAGCATTTACAGATAGACAGAGAAGATATGGCTACCTTTTCACGGTTATTAAAAAAAAAATGGCTTCTAGTCAAACTTCAAATGCAGCCCTCTAGTTAAGGTATATGATCCATGCAGAATTATTTCATTTTGGTCTTTACCCAGACCATGGATATATAAACTGAAAGCCCCATGCTCAGTCAAATCTTTCTTTTCCCAGGATAATTTATTATTTTTTTTAAATCAAAGGCTTTCTAGCTTTTGGATATATGGCTGATCAAAGATTACTTTATATGCAAATTGAGTGACAAAACATATCTTTACCAAAATTCTTAAAATATTTTTTCTTTCATTCCAGTCACAGTTGTATTTTCCTTTCTTTTTTTGTCAAATGGGGATTACAAGTACAATCAGATTTCCATATAAGCTATAAAAGCTAAAGCTAACTCCATCCAAGCCATATGGCTCATTAGGGCCGGTACTTTCTCCGGGTTTCCATGGTGCAAGGGATGAAAGTACATAACTCCACCTGGATGGGATGCCAGTCAAACGTAAATTAATTCCCAAGCGCGGGTACTCATTATACAGCTATTAGTGCATGCCCTTGTGTAGTTGGGTGAAAAATTTGTAGTTTCTTGCAAACCATATTTTTTAACTAAATCATAAGATTAAAAAAATATGGTTTTAATCTTTTTGGCAGCCATCTTGTAGAGTGGCAGCCATTTTAAAATTTGACATTAAAAAACATATTTTATTCAATATATCACATTTATGTTTCATATTACTTTGTAATAATCTGTTTTTCAATGAAATGTCAATGCTGTTATATCACATGGATTTGAAAATATAATTTAAGATGGCTGCCACATTAAAAATGGCTGCCACATAGTAAAAATAACAAGTATTCAATAAGTGTACAGTCCATTTTAAATATCTGCTCTAATTCTCCCACAGTAACCCAATATGGTTGCCTGGCTCAGACTTGGGTTTCAATGTCCACTAGTGATTCTACATGGAGGGAAAGTAAATATATGCTCAGCATATTTTGCATGCTCAGCATATTTTGCATGCTCAGCATATTTTGCATGCTCAGCATATTTTGCATGCTCAGCATATTTTGCATGCTCAGCATATTTTGCGTGCTCAGCATATTTTGCATGCTCAGCATAATTTGCATGCTCAGCATACTTTGCATGCTCAGCATATTTTGCATGCTCAGCATATTTTGCATGCTCAGCATATTTTGCATGCTCAGCATATTTTGCATGCTCAGCATATTTTGCATGCTCAGCATATTTTGCATGCTCAGCATATTTTGCATGCTCAGCATATTTTGCATGCTCAGCATATTTTGCGTGCTCAGCATATTTTGCGTGCTCAGCATATTTTGCGTGCTCAGCATATTTTGCATGCTCAGCATATTTTGCGTGCTCAGCATATTTTGCGTGCTCAGCATATTTTGCGTGCTCAGCATATTTTGCATGCTCAGCATATTTTGCATGCTCAGCATATTTTGCATGCTCAGCATATTTTTAAAAATGCATTCCACCATGCTCTCTTGCTTTTGCCATGATTGTGACTGGTGGTGTTGCAGCCAATCATAGCATGTAACCCTCTCAGTGCTGTGGCTTTGCTCTTCACAAATACATCGTAAATGGGCTGCAGTCTTACAAGGTGATGTTTTTCACAAATTCTTATTATTAACGCTGCTTCTGACCCCAAATATGCCAAAACCATCACTTCCATATCTGAGGATTAAATATGGACATCAAACCATACAGTTTGTGTTTGTATATTGTTCCTCTTGTCTTGAAGGTCTACAAAATCTGTTGCTCTCTGATCTAAAAAGGACAAAACTGCAGTAACTAGTTAATTAAGTCACCTTTTGTGAAAGGTATAGTGTTAGTTGGTTCTTTGTATTGGTACTGCTGAGGAAAATGACAAAGTCCTTTATGGGACTTGCATCCTCTACCGTATAACCACTGCTGTATTGATTTTCCTTTTGTGTGTAGTTTCCTGGTGGCATCCTCAAGGGAAACTGAACACTGCAGTCATCAAATACAACATGTATCTTTGTGACTTGCTGTCTACTGCTGGCACAAATTGTTTGGCCAGGTCATTACAATTTTTGATTACCGATTTGATAACCACTAGTTCCTGGACAACTGTCATTGCATAGAAGGAAAGATAAAAAATACATTTATGGTCGGAAATCGGTGCATTTGTGTTCCCAGCTGCTGGATTGGGTGCAGTCTGGTCATGAATCTGTGCATCTGTGCTCCCAGATACTGGATTGGCTGCTGATTCTCTTAATGTCATTAAATGCTTTAACTGGTGCATTAGTTGTGCTTTGTCTTGACATGGGTGCAGTCTGCCATCACCTGCTGATTGGTGGTTGATAGCTCGTATGTTTCAATTACATATTTTATGTTAAGTTCCCTTCAGGACCTGGCTTTACCAAAAGACATGCCATGAGTTGGATGCCCGCAGATTGGCATGTTCCAAGGTTTGTCTTTAATGGTTTACACGCATCATTCCACCAAAAAAATTTCACCTTGGTCATTTTCTCCCACATATTTTTCTTTTTGCAAATCCGCTCTTCAACAAACAACCTGTATAACTTTTTTCCGTGAGACTGTTGCAAGTATGCTTTTGCTATGCTGTCAGGAAGTAAAACTTTCGTCGTCAGATTGAACAACTTCAGTTCAGTTGCAACCTCATAACTGGCAACTGTAAATGGATTGGGGTTTGATAGTACTTCCTTGAGGTCATGGATATACTTCTCTTGCCGGATTACTTAACTGTCTGCTATTTGGTGGTGTGAACTTCTTGCATATTTTTACTCCTAACATGTCCTCTAACTCAGCTGACAGTCGTGTTAGTTCAGGTGTACTTAGACAATACTTCAGTAGTGTTTCAGGATTTGTGGTGATTCCAGATACACCTCCATCACCTTTGTGAACTTTGTTGACATGTTCTTGTGCTTGATCCTCTCCAATAGCAGTAAATGCTATTGGGTTGGTCTTCACAGTAAAGTTACCCTGTGCAAACCTCAGAGTGGGTACAGTATGCTGCAGATGGTACATTCTTGCTATGTATTCAGGCACATGTTAAGCATAATCTAGTCTGTTGCATGTAAAAAAAAAAACAGATGCACAACTGTTTGAATGATGCCAAGTGCAGATACCACTCTTCCTGATGAGTTGCTTGGAGGAAGCTTAGCAATGTGGTTAACTTGTTACATGTACATGTGTCCACATCTACAGACAGGGTATGTGGCATTGGCAGCATCAAACTCATCCATTAACTTCCCAAACATCAGCAAAAGATCTGTCATTACCTGTGGTGTTACTTGGTGGCATTCTATAGCTCGATTGTATTAAATGTTTACCATTCATAATCTGTATTATGGTCACATTGCTGTACATGTCTGCCTGCACCTGCACCCATGCTCTCAACTGTTCAACCAAGGCAATGTAAAGCACACAATACTGTATGAAATGAAATTGACCTGGGGGATTTTTGAAGCACCAATAGTTTATCACCATGTTTTCAATAATTTCATATGAGTACCCGGAACATAGCAGCATATCTGCCAAACATCTAATCATATTGGATGCCTTTTTTCTCAAGTTTGACACATGTCAGTTTTATTTTACAGGTGGGGGCTTGAGAGCCAATATGTTTTTTTTACAGGTGGGGGGCTTGAGAACCAAGATCTTATCATGGGAATACCCAATCTGCAGCAATTTTCCAACATATTTGACATCTTTTTACTTACATCTTTTAACTTAATATTTAGGAAGTACTGTATATATAGCAGTATATCTGGCAACCCATTTAATCATTCGGTATTCCCTTGTTATCAGATTCACAGATTTCAAAACAATTTTTTGACAAAAGGGAACGGGAAGCACCAATAAGTCATATCCCTTTTATACACTTGTCACAAGGACTACCCCAATCTGCAACAAGTTTCCAAGATAATTGTCATCTTTTTTCTTACATCTGTTTACTTAATTTTCAGAGAGCATAGCACCTGTCCACCCACAAATCATATTGTAAGCCCTTGTTATCAAACTTCACAGATTTCAATTTTTTTGATAAAGAAAGTATTCCCTCAGAAATACTAGTTTTGTCTTTACAACATTATGAATCCTCACTAATGAAAATATTGACATACGCATACTTAAAGACATTTTCTCTTCTAAAGTGTAACTGAATGTTAGCCAAAGTTATCCATAACTTTCAAAATCAAATGAAATGAGCTCTCAAGATTGATCAAACTAAATCTCCCTTACTTAATAGTGAGCTGTGGTCTTTCACCCTCAGCTGGCTTTGGAAACTTGAGAATGAACTCCAGGATGGCTTGAGACCAGTAGCTCCTGTACGACAGCAACCCTAGATCCGACAGAGGCTTCTCTGGTGATCCTGTTTTACCCTCAAATTGGGATAGAATATAACCTGTACAAAACAAATATAAAATAATCTTTAAAGTTATATGGACAGGTACAGCCTTATGCACCAGAAAAAGCTTTCAATTCTGAAAATCAGTGTTTAAATTATTTCAACAGTGCCTGTATTGTCCAAGTTCCATCAAGTGCATTCCTCCACCAACAGTTCATTCCCTCTCCTAGACCCACCAAGTTTTATCCCCACAATATCTTTCTCACTTTTCATCTGTATTGATCATTTGCATTCTGAACACTTTAGTATTACCTTCTCACTGTTTTCTTCCAAGGTCATATCATTGTTTTTAGTTTCATTCAGGCTAAGCTTCCATCATATTCCATTCATGACAGACACCAATTGTTTTGATTTCTTTGATAACAGAGGCCACTTCACTTGATTTTTTGTTGCATCTAGAAAATTGATTGCATAGATGTTCTTTTATGGCATGAATTCATTGTTTAGCACATTCCATTGAAAAGTTTAAAGGTCTGATAGACCTCACACTACAATATCCCTACCCCCCATTTGTACCGTACCCCAATTTTAAAATGTCCCAAAATATAATTACTTCTTCCTTAAGCAGTAACAAAACAACACAGCAAATTTAATCAAAATCCACAATCATCAGTTACCAAGATATGTTCAGACCCCTAGCTTTGCTGTTTTACAGGAGTGGCCCGCCCTGCCTCTCCGTGGGCCCGCCCTGCCACCCTGGGCCCGCCCTGCCACCCTGGGGGTCCGCCCTGCCACCCTGCCACCCTGGGGGTCCGCCCTGCCACCCTGCCACCCTGGGGGTCCGCCCTGCCCCCTAGGGTCCGCCTGCCCCTCATAAGAATTTTTTTTTAGATTTATTTTTATTTTTTAAACTTAATAATCTAATAATTAATCTCATAAATAAAATACCTTACATGGATACAGAACACAGAATGATAGCATAGTAAGCAATTGTCCTGTTTGGAAAATGACTGGTCCTTATCAATCAGAATAGTTTCATTCTGAGGTATGATTAGCTAAAATCCCAGAGCTTCTTCACCATGGGATTGAGCTTTTAAGGGGGCCCCTGGACTCTATGCCGAAAAGACGCAGCGCTTCGCTCGTGCATTAATGTGCCCTTCGACAAGTCAAGCACCCTGAGCCTTATTAAATCAAGCTAGGGTATGAATGTTGATGACAAACAGAGGCGAAAACATAACCTCGGCCCAACTTTGTCAGCGGAGGTAAATAAGTCTCCATGTAAACAAAGGTTGTGATGTATGAAAGGGAGGACAGGTCAAGTTTTTTAATGTTATTTTTGCCCTCAATTTTAGTCACTGAAAATCATCAGACTGTTTTCTGCTGCTAACTTTTGATTGGGGGTATGATGGAGAATCAAACCCTCTTTGTATGCAACCAACCACTCACATTCAAATAACAATGTTGGATGAGTGAAAAACAGTCAGTCAACACAAGGAAATTCACTGGGTTTCTTGTTGTGATTCCACAAAATTTCAATAAAATTAACAATTAATTATAAAAGGCACTAACATGGAAAATGCTGTAAAAAGGTAATTTTTAACTGACTTTTTGATATTTCCATAAATTAAGCTTTGAGCTGTTGCTACAGTACCTGTTACCATTAATGAAGTGCTATGACACCTGGATAATTAATAAATATTCAAATAAAGTTTAATTGTCTAGCCATGAATTTACATTAATACTCCTGTATGGTGAACTTTTAGCAGTTAGTAATTGAACATAGCTTGTGCTTAGATATTACTATGACAGAACCAGGAAATTATTTAGTATTTTTCACAAAACTTTCATTATGATTTAAATTGCATTAAAATGGAGGAGTAGAAATTAATGTGGTAATGAATGCTCTGGCAGTCTAGTAGTACAATTACAAATTTCTTATAATTTAAATTTTGACTTTTGTAGCTGTATACTTTGGTTTTATTTATGTACTGCGCTTCGGAATAGGCTGCCGAGATAGCCGAGACGTAAATTCTATATATTATTATTTATTTATTATCAAAATATTGAATTGATCAAGAAAATATCACAGAAAGGTATATAACGCCGGAGTTGGAATTAATTAACAAATTTCCCATGGTTCTGAAAAAAGGTCCCATAAAACATTGTGATAGAAATAACATTAATGTAGTAAATACATCTTTACATACTTCCCTCTTCCGCAATTAATGTACTTTTTATCGCACAATTACTGTACATGGGGACGTTTTTAGAGCACCTATACTGTTTGTTGGTAAGTCAAAAAATCTTTACAAAATATGATACAAATTTTAATGATTTTTTTTTCTTCCCGTAAAGTTACGATTGTTTTTTTCTTCAATGTTTTTATACCACAAAAATATACACACTAGCTAACATCATTATTATAACAAATAAACAAAACAGACATGTGATTGTCAAAATAAGAGCATTTCAAGATATTAGGCTCCACCTACTCAGTAGTATGCATATCACCACCAAAAACAATAGGGCACATCTACAGACCACATAATACACTAATCCAGTTTACTGTTCTTAAAATACCATGTTTACATGCTCTTTTCAGCAAAATCATATTAAGCCCGCCCACTATGCACATTAATGAAATTCAACATTTTTTGCACCATGAACATGTACATACCAGCTAACATCATGATTAGACCAAATATGAAACAAAACACACACGTGTTTGTTAAAGTATGAACATTTCAAGATTCTTACATTAAGCCCCGCCTTTTCATTAATATGCATATCACCATCAAAAACAAAAGGGCACAACCACAGATCATGGGCTATCTGTGTACCACATATGACATAAATCCAGTGTATTGTTCTTGAGATATCGCGTTTACGAGCTGGCTGTCACAAACATACATACACACACACACCCATACACGCCATCGGAACCAATAAAAGGCTACTCACTGAATTCTATGAGCAACTTTCCAAATCCTTTTCTTTGGTATGGTGGAAGTGTGAGAATACATGCAACGTTGTAGTCCTCTGTGGATTCCTTCTCCTGATAAAATGAACCAAAAAATGAAGCAAATAAGATCTAGTAAATGTGTATGGGTAGGTAGCAACAACATGAGCTTAATGGTATGAAGTAAACCATGCATACAGCAGAAAGCAACATAGAGCTAAATGGTATGAAGTAAACCATACATACAGCAGAAAGCAACATGAGCTTAATGGTATGAAGTAAACCATACATACAGCAGAAAGCAACATAGAGCTAAATGGTATGAAGTAAACCATGCATACAGCAGAAAGCAACATAGAGCTAAATGGTATGAAGTAAACCATACATACAGCAGAAAGCAACATGAGCTTAATGGTATGAAGTAAATCATGCATACAGCAGAAAGCAACATAGAGCTAAATGGTATGAAGTAAACCATGCATACAGCAGAAAGCAACATAGAGCTAAATGGTATGAAGTAAACCATACATACAGCAGAAAGCAACATGAGCTAAATGGTATGAAGTAAACCATACATACAGCAGAAAGCAACATGAGCTTAATGGTATGAAGTAAACCATACATACAGCAGAAAGCAACATAGAGCTAAATGGTATGAAGTAAACCATACATACAGCAGAAAGCAACATAGAGCTAAATGGTATGAAGTAAACCATGCATACAGCAGAAAGCAACATGAGCTAAATGGTATGAAGTAAACCATACATACAGCAGAAAGCAACATAGAGCTAAATGGTATGAAGTAAACCATGCATACAGCAGAAAGTCCTATCAAAATCCGTTACAAATTGTCCATGATACAGCATTTAAAAACTTAGATGCCTAATTAGCATAAATTGTGCAACATTTCGTGACATTTCAGAATGGGATAAATGGAAAAATGCTAATGTTAACTTATTGCTCTTCAATCCTTCCTCAAATATTTTGAATGGGAGAAGTTGGCTATAGTGAGCAGAAGCTGGATGTTAGTTTAACCATGGCCCAGATTTAGCAATAGAAGGCTGTAACAAAGGTATTTTAGAAAGATTCTCCTTCGTCACTTAGTTCTTGTCAAACTATGAGATTTAACGTCTGGTCTTACAGGTCATGCAAGCACTGAATCTAAAAGCACGCAGATATTCCTCTTCGAATTGTCCAGCTCGGAAGTAAATAAAATGCCAAAGAATGTAAACGGTTACAATTATTTTTTCCAATGTTTGCAGATAAAATAATACCAGACGGAGCTGGACAAAGATCAGGTTATAACTAAGTAACAACTATGACACAACTCAAACTTTTAAACTCAGCAGCTGCTTCATATGTGCTGCTGGTAAACAGACCTGGTACCCGACGCTGGCATTCAAGGCATCAATCAAAGAAAGGCCCAGCCAAAACGAATCTAAAGATACAAATATGTGCCACTGGCATTCAAGGCATCAATCATAGAGGCCCAGCCAAAATGAATCTAAATATCTGTATCTGACGCTGGCATTCAAGGCATCAATCAGAGAAAGGCCCAGCCAAAAAACAAATCTAAAGATACAATTGATTTAGGCATCAATTTAACACAAATCTAAAGATGCAATTGATTAACGATTTTAACGATAAGATAAACTCTGGTGACTTTCTAACTTTAAAAGTCACCTTCTTATTTAATTATAAAACTACATATTATCTCATTACAAAAGCAATTTCAGAGTCTTTGATATTTGAAATTTGAGAAAGAAATATAAAAATTACATTAAAAAATTTGAGCTGTGTTCCTGTTTATACATCATCACTTTTGCACATGCTGAAATTTTTTACAAACTTAAGATTTGTCATCACTTAGAAACTATAAGTGCTATTGTGACAGTTTAAAAACTGTACTGCTCTGAATTTAATGCCAAATGTCCATAATACCTTTAAGAAAGAAAGACCTCAAATGCTTTTTATTCAAATCATCTTCTGTCCATGTGAAGGATACTTATTATGATGCAAAAAAATTCTGAGCAAAAATGAATTTATCCTTACATATCAAAATAATCTGGCAAGCTTAAAACTTTTAGTGTGCATTTTGGTATACCATCACACCATGGTATGCTTTCTTTTTTCACTTCTATTTATGCAAAACTAATTTTGAGATGTATAAATGATAAATGGGACTCATCATAATGTAAAATTTGTGACAAATAAATAAAAACAGCTCATTCCTTTTAGTAAATCTTTTAATTTCTTTCCTACATTTCATTCCTTGAATTTTTAAAATTTGACTTAGTTAGTTCACTGGTCAAACTATTTAAAAAATTTATGACAAAGGATTACAAAAAATGAATTTTTCTCAGAAAACAAACAGGTCTGCCAGTACTTTATCACAGATTGAATAAACATAATAAAATTGAATTTTTTTAAACATAATGAAAAAGGATTTGGATTTATTTTTATAGTTCTTAACAAACTTTGCTTCTCTTCTTGTCTATATACCACCTTTAATCTGCCAAATAAAACAACATGAGAGTATAACCGGTAGCCCCCAAAGGGTTCAATGTTCAACAGTCCAAAACCGAAGCAGCCCAAAGGTTCAATAGTCCAAAGCAGAAGGTTCAATAGTCCAAAGGTTCAATAGTCTGAAGGTTCAATAGTCCTAAGGTAAAATAGTTAGAATGCCCAATAGTCCAAAGGTTTAATAGTTCAAAGGTTTAATAGTTCAAAGGTTTGATAGTTCAAAGGTTTAATAGTTCGAAGGTTTAATAGTCCGAAGGTTAGGGTTAGCTTTCAGACTTAAACCTTCAGACTATTGGACCTTCAGACTATCCAACATTCGGACTATTAGACCTTCAGACTCTTGAACCTTCAGACTATTGAATCTTCAGAACTATTGCACCTTTTCTTTAGGACTATTAAACCTTTGGAGTATTGGGGTTTCAAACCAGTGGGCTGGCACTAAGATAACATAAATCTATCCAACTTCAGGGTTGGAGGTAAAAATGAACAAGGCATGAGAAGAAACAAAAAAAATGAAACTGTTTGCAATCTTTACTACAATAATAAACAACATACCTTTGAGAAATAACCCACAATGTGAAAGCCTCTGTGGTCAAACTCCGTCATAACATAAAATAAAAATGGATCTGTGTCATAGTATAGGGTCTTGTGATCCAGAAACATTTTCGCCAACAAACAAAGATTTTGGGAATATGTCTGTGGGAGGAAATAGAAAATATATGACTTAACAATAATACAGTATAAAACCTTTCACTTTTCAATACAATGCTAAAATCAGAGGAAAATATTTAAGAGGTTGTAAAGACTTAAAATAATCAAAAAAATATCAAATTTGGGGTACTTCAGTTCATAGCATCAGCTCCTTAGTGTAATTGATCTGATTGTCCTTGTGATGCAAGGATATGTAATAGGGCTGTCACGTTATGCGTAAATAAGATATCTATTATCATGGACAAAAATGTTGCAACATCAATGCTATGATTATTAATTTTGGAAAACTCAGGTTTTCATAGCATGCAGATCTCATTTATCCTATAAAGACCTAAGAGCTGAGGAAATGATGCATAAACAAGTCAGAAATATGCTGCAAATATTTGGTTAAAATCTCATTTATTTGAAATGTTTCTGAACTTCTGTTTCACAAGTTTTTGCTTTAATATATAACTTTAGTCAGTTTACATGTGCAAATGGCACATAACAATATGTTGGTGAGGGCATTTTTGATATCATAGAAAATTCAACGTTTAATCAACTTATTGTGATACCCATAATTAATCATAAAGTTGCTACCTATGAGTTATCACCATACATGGCAAACAATTAAAGATTAATTTTGATGCAGAGTGTTGATATAATAAATATACAGGGCAAAGGACTTTTGACAGGAGTGGTATGGCCAGACTTAAAGAGATATAAAGTCTGATACAATCATTATTTCATATGATAGAGGATACAAATCTTAACCAACTACCAAACACAGCAAGTTAAAATCTTATTTCTATCTTAAGTTATTCATGTTTGAAGTTTACACATGGAGGCTGCCATTTTGTTCAATTCTGTATTGAAATATTGTACATGACATACTTTCCCCAAAGGGACATAAAGAATTTAACATATTTATTTATAAATGTGATTAAAGTTTTTATTCCAAATGTGACACAAAGTTTTAACAAAATGTTTTGTTAATTTCATGTGTACGCAAAAAAATTCCTTGACCCTTCCTTAAAGAAAAAAATTATCATAACCTAGAAATTTTAAGGTAGGTTATAAAGAAATACAAAGCAATCCAACATCCTACTGGGCTGATGACATCATAATCTGCATGTTTTGAAATCAAAATGGCAGCTCCCATAGTACTATTTAGTAGTAGAAATAAAGTTTTTAATAATTATAATTGTGTTAGATTGCTTAAGTGGGTATGAAACTTGATCAGAAAAATTTGTTATTTTTAATTTTATCATATGAAATGAGGATTATGTCAGACTTATGTCTCCTTTAAGGTCATTTGCTCTAGTGTAGTGCAAAGTCCTTTGATCCAAATGTCAAAACATTAACTTTTGTGTTAGATTGTTTAAAATGCATAGAAAATGCCTGAAAAAAAGAATGAAAAACAAGAAAAATGTACATACATCTATTTTATCGCCATATTACAAAAATTACCTGTTTTGAAAATGGAATAAACCAAATAATCATGGTCGTGCATTAATGGGATTTAATGCACGGGTCAAAACAATGCAAATACTCCATAGAAATTTGATAATCTTTTCTTATTCCGTTTAACATAAGAATGATTTACGACAAATTCAAGTTTTGGCAAAAACATTTTACAGCAAACTATAATTTAGACTGATAAAAACTTATCACACACAAAAATTAGTCATGGAAGGAAAGTAAACAGTAATTCATTTTAAATATGATATCTTGTCTCCAAATGTGCATATATGTTTATCAATTTTATTCTAAATTTGTAATTGAAACAGGAAGCTGAACATTACAAAGAATAAATGTTTGTTTGATGAGGGCTTAACGGCACTAAGACAACAAGGGTCAAATTGTGCCTAAGAGATAGATCATTTTAGGGTAGAAAGGAAAGGAAACAAGGGGAGAATGAGAGAAATACAAGAACAAAAAGTCAGAAAGCTGGGATCAAGAGAGGAGGTGCATGGGTGGAGAAAAAAAAAAGTAGAGAGAAGAGGTGGAAGAGGGGAACTATGGTTGTAAAGGGAAGTATGATGAAGGAAGGAGATAATTTTATCCGGAGGGTTTTTCTGGAAGAACTCAGCAATTGAGTTGTGGGGAGCGAGGGAAGCTCTGGGAAGGTTGTACATGGGGCAAGCAAGGAGAATGTGATGGACTGTGAGGGTGCAATGGCAATTGTTGCAGAGATTGGGGAGCTAATAAGGAGGAGGT
The DNA here is from genome assembly GCA_020152595.1 of Chiridota heheva. Taxonomy (NCBI): domain Eukaryota; kingdom Metazoa; phylum Echinodermata; class Holothuroidea; order Apodida; family Chiridotidae; genus Chiridota; species Chiridota heheva. The sequence goes on from JAIGNY010003143.1 coordinate 1,416,659, forward strand.
GGGAGTGATTAAGGTGGGTGTGCCCTATTATAAGACGGGCAATATGAACGTTGTCGACACTAGAGAGGTTGTTGATGTTGGGTTTGATCGAATGGTGGGCTGGATGACGTGGAGTTTGTTATCAATTTGGGAGTCCCATGAGGTTTGCCAGCAGTCATGAACAAGGGAAGTGATAAGCGATTTGATGTCAGAAAGGGTTTTGGGAAAAGGGGTAGGGGGGATGTTGAGGGCAAGTTTATAGTGGCTGCATCAGCCCTGTCATTGCCAGAGATGCCAACATGGTTGGGTATTCAGAAGAAAAGAATATTTTTCCTGCAGAGGGTGGGCGAAAGGAGTTTCTGGATGAGGAGGTGGGATGAGAAGAGTTATTCCATTTAAGATTGAGTAAAGAAGAACAGAGGGAGTCGGAGAAGATGGCAAAGCGGAGAATACTCAATACAGTTGAGGGCTAGGAGGATGGCCTTTGCCTCGGCTGAAAGATGGACGAGTAGTGTCTTGTTGCCTTCCTTGGAGCCATCAGTATAGATGGAGGTGTAGTTAGAGAGTTGGTCTTTGATTTGATTGTGGAGATTGATAAAGAGGTTAGGGTGGGTTTAGGTTTTGTGATGAGTGGAGAGGCCCAGGTGGTTAGAAGGGAGGGGGTTGGCCCAAGGAGGAAAAGCGGGCCAGGGTAAGGTGCCGAGAGTGGCGGGGTTGATGCCAAGATGGAAGATCTAATTTAATGTGTGAGCTTAAGGGAGGGGATAGGGTTTAGTCCTATCAAAGAGGGTGGAAAAATTGGGGTACCTAATGAGGTTGTAAACAGGGTTCTGGGTGTTGGTGAGGACTCTCAAAGCATATGAGAGGCTAAGCTTTCTACATCCAAGTAGAAAGGGGGGTTTGTTGGCTTCAACATGAAGGCTGGTGATTGGGGAGGTCCTGTAGGCTCCCAGACAAAGCCTGAGGGCTTTATTTTGGATGGTGTTGATGTTGAGGTATAAGTTGTAAGCCACACAGTAAACAATATTGCCATAGTCAAGCTTGGCATTAATGGTGAGCCAGAAGATTTTAAGGAGAGCATGGCGGTTCGCACCTCAAGTGATGTTGGAGAGGAGGCGGAGAATGTTGAGGGAGCTGTTGCATTTCAGTTTTAGGTTGGTGATGTGTTGCTTGTAGGAGAGCTTGGGGTCTAGAGTTAAACCCAGGAAGTTCAAAGAAAAAACACATTATTTTCTGCATGTGTTCCTATCATTTCTGTTTACCATTTTTTTTTTTAAATAATTATTTCATAAAAGATATGAGTTTAATAATAATAAATAAATTTATATAACGCTAATTTTGTAAAAGCATTCAAAAGAGCTTTACATACAAGCAAATTATATACAAAAACAAAAATAAGATTACAGAAATGACAACAATAAATAGAAACTGATCAAGCTGCACCTTAGATGAATGCTTTTTTAAACAACAAAATTTTAAGTTTAGTTTTAAAGGAAGTCAGGGATACATTATCAATACATTTGAGTTCAGTTGGGAGTAAATTCCACAACCAAGGACCTTTTGGGGCAAAGGTATTTTCGCCAAGAGTTTATGCTTAATAAGGGGAACAAATAGGGACTTAAAACGAAAATTATAGCGGGATGGATTTTCAACTACCATTTCACATAAATAATTGGGAGCAAGGCCAATAATGCACTTGAAAACTTGTAAAATAATTTTATAATCAATTTTTTTTTGACTGGTAACCAGTTAAGGGACTTTAAAACAGCATTAATGTGAAAAATTTTGGTAGTCTAAAAATCAACCAAGCAGCACCATAAAGTATTCATTAAATTCTGTTAAATTGATAATCAGGTAGGCCAACAAGAATTGAATTAAATAATCAATGTGACTTAAACAAAAGCATAAGGGTTTTCATGGAATCTTTATTTAAATATTTGGCAATCTTACAAATGTTATAAACACCATGATAAGCTTTGGAACAAACTTTCCCAATATGAATATTCATAGACATGTGATTGTCCACACAACCACCCAAATCTTTTACACAATCAGATGGTTCTATTTCAGTATCATTAACTTTGATGGATTAAACTCCAGTTTTAGTTAATTGCTGACGAGTGCCATTTAGACGAAATTCAGTCTTGGTGTCATTGATCATGAGATTATTCATGACCATCCAAGACCTTTAATTTCAGCAATGAGAGATTGCATTGCCCCGACTCCTCTTTCTCTGAGATAAGAGCCGGCAGTGAATGAGCAGTAAAGCTGAGTATCATCAGCATAGCTTTGAGCTTGTGGGATATGCTTTGACACAATACTGAAGAGTTGAGAAACATAACACAAGAATAATATGGGACCCAAGCAGCTGCCTTGAGGTAAACCAGTCCAACGGAACGTTTGTTAGCTCATGTGGTAGAGCACATGCCTGAGAGGCCACAGGTTTCTGGTTCAAGTCTCAGGAGATTAAACTGGGAGATTTTTCCACAGTTGGAAGTCGATCAGACAGATGTGCTTGATATTGAGGGCAAAAGTATGTCATCAGCGTCACGGACTCTTCATCCAGTTTTGGGAAGAAGTGGAAAATGGATGAATGGCACTCACCATCCTTCAGACGAGGACTTTAATCACGTCTGCAGGACATTAAACCTCTTTTTTGGAATACTATTCGAGAAGTAAAGCATGAAAACGCTCACTTCCCATTCCAATCCACTCAAGCCCAAGTTCCTGTGCATTGACTCTTCCAGCTGCCAGAGACCTTGACTGGTGGTGATGTAGTCTTTGTGGAATGGTGCAGAGTAATCCCAGTTGTTGTTGCCACACCAGAACTTAGTGAGTCATCATACCTCCCATTGAAAACTTACTTTAGTGTATGTTGAAAATTTTGCTTTAAGAAATATTCACACATTGACTCAGTCTTAAGGATTCTGTACTAAATCAAAAACATTCTTAAAACTAATTTACCTTGTTCTTTCTTCCATCGATCTCAAAGAATGAAATAGTGCCTTTTCTGTAAATTTCATTTCCAGGCGGATGACGCAACTGACATTTCTCCTTTAAGAGAAAGAAGGAATAACAAAATTAAGAAATTGAAAATGCAAAAAAGGCTAACTTTCATAGAAAGACATCCTACATATCTAATTAAAACAAAACAACTAGATGTTTTCATTATGAATAAACATAGAGTTCACACATAAGCTTACATAAGCCTTACCCATTTTTGTAATGATTAATAAACTAAGTTAATTAATAAACTAAGTTGTTTAATAAACTAAGTACCTTAAGAATAAATCCAATCACCAAATACGATGCACTTGCAAAACACAATACAAAATAGTTTATAACATAACAAGATGACAGCTAAGAAGGGTGAGTCACCCAATAAAAAGTTCAAACTAACAACCACCACCACCAAAATAAAATACAGAAAAAAATAAAAAACACCCAGAGTTAGTGAGAAACTTATCAACATTGGCATTAAAATTGTGAACAGAATTGAAGCTAAACAACCACTCAGGCACACCACTCCACCCATGAACTTTTTTACTGATCTGATATAACTTCAAATCATGCATACCTGTAAAGCCAGCATTATGACTATACACACATACAGTTTGTTTGTGTAAACGACACTTTAACAGTTAAGTCATATCTGCCAAAAGAGGTTTAATTATGAATGGTTACTTGTTTGGTGCTTGGAGGGGAAGTAGAATATCAACACGAGATACATACCTTGTGTCGCATCAAACAAGTTCTACTCTTGATATACTTCAGGCAGAACTCACACAAGAAAATGACTGAGTCATTAAGAGTAAGTTCGATTGGGTAAGGTGCAAAGTACCAGGGCTTGATTCTGTGCCTGCCCAGCTCTATCATGGTGATATTCTTAATGCGGGTCACAAGGTCATCGTTGTTCTTATCAGCCACCATGCTGCCTGTTTGCCGTGGTTTGGACGCAGGTGTTACAAGACTTTGCAGTGGTTCAGTCATCTCAATCTAACATGCAAAAAACAAAGATCTTCGGATTGGGTTCCTGGCCTCATAAATGGCAGAAGCCTGTAAGTTAATTATTACATATTAACGTATAATTATATAAGATATCAACCTAGCAAGCAAAATATAAAAAGTTTTAGATTGAGTTCATGGCCTCATAAATGGCAGAAGCCTTTAAATTATCACATATAAATGTATAATTATGTTACATATCAGCCTAGCAAGCATGCAAAACAAATAAAAGAGCTTCAGATGAGGTTCCTGGCCTCATAAATGGCAGAAGCCTATAAATTATAACATATAAATGTATAATTATATACCATATCAGCCTAGCATGCAAAAAACCAGAACATCAATGGCAATGTTGAAGCTCAACTTTATCAAGATTTTTTTTAAAAGTGTAGTAAAGATGATATCAAAGGAAGATGAAATGGGGAGTTGCCATTTTCAAGTCAAGTTTTGCATGAAAGAATATATTTATGGTCTACCATCGTTTAATAATATTTTATCAAAAGCAATTTATTCTTAGCAATGTTTCCATTGATTATACTCGTAACATTGTACATCCTTTCTTTCAATTAGGGTTCCTAGCTTCATAAATGGCAGAAGCCTTTAAATTATTACATATAAATGTATAATTATGTAACATATCAGCATAGCAAGCATGCAAAACAAATAAAAGAGCTTCGGATTAGGTTCTTGGCTTCATACTGTAATGGCAGAAGCCTATAAATTATCACATATAAATGTATAATCATGTAACATATCAGCATAGCAAGCATATAAAAATAAAAGAGCTTCAGATGGGGTTCCTGGCTTCATAAATGGCAGAAACCTATAAATTATTACATATAAGTAAATGTATAATTATATAACATACTACAATCTTGGACAAAATTCATTGAGACACTTAATATTCAATGGTGTTTTCTGTTAAATCTGTTGTCAAAAGTGCTTTTTTATTTTTGTATAAAAAATATCTATTGGGTTATTGTAGACCATGGGGAATGTTTATTTATAGATGACCTTTAGAGCATGATTTTTTGATTCATTTTCACCTCTTACCCTCCTCCATACCACCAAGCATCCCTCCCTTCCCCCACCCTTCCATTCAATGTTGGCTTACATATATAGTTGACTTAAACTACCATTCATTCATTCATTATAGATGACGTTAAGAGCATGAATTTTTATTCATTTTCACCTCTTTGCCCTCCTCCACACCGCCAAGCATCCTCTCCCCGCCCCCACCCTTCCATTCAATGTTGGCATATTATAGTTGACTTAAACTACCGTTCATTCAAAAGAAGGTAATGCAGATTTTTTTGGATCAACATTGAAAGGGGGCAGGAAGAGAAAGGGGATATTATATTGAATATATTTTTTGATATATTTTAATTCTTTTTAAATAGTGAGTGTCTCAAGTATTTTGTCCAAAATTGTAGCATGCAAAATATGACAGAGCTTTAGATTGGGTACCTGGCCTCATAAATGCCAGAAGCCTATAAATCATTACAATTGGAAATATAAATACATACAGAGAGCATAAATGGACATAACATTATGTGTAGAACTGTCAATAAATTTTGGAAATACCATCTTTAGTTTTTAATTTATGGCTTATCAAATTTGAGGATTTCATTGTTTAAAATTTGTATGTAATCCTTTATGCTTCTTTTGCTTATTTCAGTCTGAAAATGAGAGAATGTCTTCTTCACCTAGATGTTGATCATTGCAAGAGGGAAAGGAAGAGAGGGGGAGGGTATGGCTAAGACACAATAGCTTTAAATCATAATCAATTATTCTCTTTCAAGCAATTGACCTCTCCAAATAAGGAAATAGGCCACACCCACCATAGCAACGTGGTAACTAGGTGGGGAAAACAAACCTTAAATCCACAATCATGCATGACCAATGCATTGACTTTTAGATGTTCATGTGGCTTGCTGCACACTTGGATCCATTTATGGCACTTCTCCAAGCTTTAAAGTTTTTAGTAAAATGAATAAACAAAATTCCGTTTGCTAACCATTCTGGGTAACGGGAATATCGGATTTACAAAGCCCGTAGCGGGCCCGTAGGCGCAATTTTTGTTTACCATCTTGTCGTCCTTCAGTCTGTGTGTGTAGAAATTAGTTTTGTGCAGTATATTGCATTGAATTTGCATAAATTTGCATAATTCACCAGATAATTATGCAAACCAACATAAAGTTTAAAGTCTTAGCTTTCATATAACATAAACTTATTACAGTAGAAAATGAAGATAAATTTGTGAAAAAGCCCCCTTTCCAAAAAGTTCCCTAAAATAACACTTGTAATCTCAAATGCTCTGGTAAAGTAAGGGTTAATTCCATATAACATAATACAGAAGAATAGAAAAATCTAACCATGTCATCCAGCTTCCTTTTCTTTTGCATTGGACCTTTATTCTTTGGTACGTCATTTGAATAGGCCACCTGTCAAATAAAGAAACTTTTTCATTAAACTTTTATGTGTTAGCAAAATATGAGTTGCAGTGGCTCAATGAGGCACAGTGGCTCAATGAGGTGCAGTGGCTCAATGAGGTGCAGTGGCTCAATGAGGCGCAGTGGCTCAATGAGTTGCAGTGGCTCAATGAGGTGCAGTGGCTCAATGAGGTGCAGTGGCTCAATGAGGTGCAGTGGCTCAATGAGGCGCAGTGGCTCAATGAGGCGCAGTGGCTCAATGAGGCACAGTGGCTCAATGAGGGGCAAAGGCTCAATGAGGCGCAGTGGCTCAATGAGGCGCAGTGGTTCAATGAGGCGCAGTGGCTCAATGAGGCACAGTGGCTCAATGAGGAGCAGTGGCTCAATGAGGCACAGTGGCTCAATGAGGTGCAGTGGCTCAATGAGGCGCAGTGGCAATGAGGAGCATTGGCTCAATGAGGTGCAGTTGCTCAATGAGGTGCGCGATGAGGGCAGTGGCTCAATGAGGCGCAGTGGCTCAATGAGGCGCAGTGGCTCAATGAGGCGCAGTGGCTCAATGAGGCGCAGTGGCTCAATGAGGCGCAGTGGCTCAATGAGGCGCAGTGGCTCAATGAGGCGCAGTGGCTCAATGAGGCACAGTGGCTCAATGAGGGGCAAAGGCTCAATGAGGCGCAGTGGCTCAATGAGGCGCAGTGGCTCAATGAGGCGCAGTGGCTCAATGAGGCACAGTGGCTCAATGAGGAGCAGTGGCTCAATGAGGCACAGTGGCTCAATGAGGCGCAGTGGCTCAATGAGGAGCATTGGCTCAATGAGGTGCAGTGGCTCAATGAGGTGCAGTGGCCCGATGAGGTGCAGTGGCTCAATGAGGTGCAGTGGCTCAATGAGGCGCAGTGGCTCAATGAGGCGCAGTGGCTCAATGAGGCGCAGTGGCTCAATGAGGCGCAGTGGCTCAATGAGGTGCAGTGGCTCAATGAGGCGCAGTGAATACGGAGTCATGCTTGTATGTGAAAGGGACCGGGTTTGACTCTAGATTTTAGCAAAGTAAGTCACAAATGGAGCACAGATAAATAATCTGCTTGGCTGGAAGCTCAGTGATTTTAGCGTAGTAACCAACATTTAGCGGGAATTTGAATGGGCAGCTCCTTTCATCCTAGTGCTTGCAATAACGCCTCACACTTAGCATGTATGGTTATTCTAGACTGTACTGTATGATAGGGTTGCTTAGTACATGTAGCTATTAATTCACTTAACTATAAACAAACTTTCACTTAGTTGGTTATCAACGTTGGCCATATGGGTTGTGCCACATCCATTCATTGGATTGTTTCCTCTTTGTTATTTTTTTATATATTATACACAGGTTAGAAGTGCGGTGATTTCTAAAGATGGCCAATGCTTGCCACAAAGGGCACCAGAAAATCGGCTATAATCTCAGGAATTTAAATTCGGTTTGGATAGAAACCCTTTCAATAAAATGGATAAACGTTTTACAGTGAAGATTAAATTAAATTTTTACGAACAAGGTGTGAGTATTAAGTAACATTTTCAATTCCTCATCATATTGTTTGTGATATCTAAAGTTAAAAATTTTCCTTCGCAATTCTGGGTAAACAAAATGGCCAAATCATGAACGATTAATGGTAATATTGATCGCTTATCAGTTAAGCACACTAAGCACACATTTGAGATACAAATTAAAAGTTCAATACTTGATCTTTCATTTAATCATGGTACATTGCTGGCACAGCAATGGCTGTGGTACACTTTGTGTTACTTAAGACAACGGTCTCAGCAATAATGAGGCAGGTAAATTGGGTATTTTACATCCCTTTTTTAACAGCTAAGATTATATACAGATGTCTACGGCGGTTTGATAAACCAAATATGAAGCGCTGGTTGGGGACCCACCAGGCATTACACATGGGGCCTCTAGCATGCCATGCTGTTGCTATGACCACTTGTTGCTATGACCACTAGACTAGTATGAAAATGAAGAAAAGAAAAGGAAATATATTTTTTTTAAGAAGTCACATGTTCTGAGAAAGACTCTTTCTTTGCTTCTTTTAACACTAAACTAAATGTGATGAAAGCCAATGCAATCATCAAAGTAATATAAAAAGGACCATTACCATATGTATCAATGGGTGGGTCTGCTTCAACACTGAACATAAAATACTGACTGTTCAATGCAAACACTGTACTCGATGAGACCCACTAGGGTCATTCCGCAGTCTGCATCGTACGACATGGACTGCGAGTCCGTCCTGGTTCAACAATGGACACTTTGACCCTTAGGGGTCTGCTATGGCCATTCCGTAGTCTATGTCGTATGAGATGGACTGCGGAATGACCCACTTATGGACTGTCATAAATTGGAAAGTACTGCTTTAATCTACTCTAATGTTTGGCTTCTTTGTAAACCTCTTTGAAAAGGCTGTGCCTTGGAAAGCGCTATATAAACAAGAAGAACTATTATTATTCTATTTATCTTACCATGTCTCTCTCTGGGCTGACCGGTCTGGACCCTGGTCCTTTGCTATCTTTGACTGGTGTTGATTTCTCCTTTTTGGGGAACTGAAGCTTAGAGATGTCCAGTCGGTCAATAGAGACCCACTCATCCAACCTCTTATTATCTAATGCAGAAGGAGCATGAGATTGGTAAGCACATAATATCCAAAACACTGAGTACTTAAAGGTATATGGCCAGGTAGAGATTTTATACTTACCAGAAAGAGCTTTACTGAAGCTGATTCTGAATAGAGCGATCATTAAATTATGACAGAAATGCACATGTAATTTCAAGTTAAAACCAAAGTTTGAAGAATTGCTATTGAAGTTGTGATGCATGAAAGAGAGACAGCTCAAAATCTTAAATGTAATTCTTTTAAATTCTCTCCTTAATGTCATTTAATGAAAATCATTAGATTTTTTTCTCCTGCTAAATTTCAAAAAAGGGTAGATGGAAAATCAAAACCTCTTGGTCACTCTTCCCATTCAAAGAACAATGGTGCAGAATTGAAAAACAATTAGTACACGTAAATGACAATCAAAGGTTTGCTTGTTGTGATGTCACAAAATTACAATACTGATTTTGTTGAAATTTGTTGCTATTTTCATGGCTTATATCATATTTTCTTCCAATTCAGCTACACTTGTTGCTACCTGTCCATAGATCTCAATTTTATACACACTAAGGTTTGACTTTACGAGAACTTTTCAGAGTATATAATTGCTAAGGTATAGCGGTATGGAACGAAAAAGATACTGCCTTCGCAACATTCCATAGTAAATGCATTGATAATTTGATATGGTGAATTTATTGAGTATCTATTTATACTTAGTAATTATTGAAGGGTTATTTTGATTTACTGTATCAGCATCGGTATCACTGTTCTGACAAAGATATTACACAACTTTTGTACATTAAAAACCATTTGTGGTTATTTGAGCATGATTGTTGTTTGATCTTTTCCAAATGTATGAAACGGTACCCATTATGGATGAATTATACACCAAATTGCACCTTGCATTTAAAGATTTCTTACACTCCTTCAGTACTCTTTTCTTTCTATGCACAGCAGTCAAAATCCACAAATGGGTAATTATTGTTCTAATTATGTGGAAAATATATTTCCTAAACTAATTCATAACTTCATTCCTTCTCAGCACAGATATATATGTGTAATTAGGGTTACTGTCTTTTGTCTATCCTGATATATGGTAAACGTTGTGGTTTTTAACCAGAAAATAAAAGTTACTAACATTGATATCAATGCTGAAAAAATAATGTAGAACTTACATTCATTTTCATGTAGTAAAGACAATTCAAATGGTGTTTGGGAGAATCATTAATGGCCACCCCAATAAACATTTGTCATTCAATACCAGCTCAGCCTCTAAACATAAATTGACGATAAACATTTGTTAAGTTAGGGATTTAGAAATGGCCCATTATGTATAGTATGTGACAGACTATGGAACAGCCCCAGCAGATGATATTCAGTGGTAAAAATGTACCTTTTGGATGTGTACCACACAATCAAAGGTCTCAAAAGTATCTTTCCACATAGTTCAAAGTGGAGGGATAAATATCAAGCTAGAAAACTAGCTTGGAAATTTTCCTTATACCCACAAAAATATAAACTGAAAGTTTAGTACGAATATGAACATGATTAATCTTCTGTACCTTCTAACAGACAGTAAATTCATTCATCAGATATTCTTTAAAAAATATGCAAACCACACAAATATCTTCTCTAGCAAAACTTAAAAAAGTCTACAGCAAAATAATATACAGTATGAGTTCCAAACAATACTTACAATCAATGTAGTGCACATAGTACAGTTCACATCCATCTCTGTCCTCTTTTATGCTCACAATCTCTGCTAATGCTGCAACAGAACAGAAAAGAAATATTCCTATTTGACAAAATAACCTGAATAAAACATGTTCAAAATAATATGATTGTAAATTAAACAAAATTTATCCATGCTTTCGGTAGGAAATGCAACTTTGTGAGCTCAAATGGCGAATCTCGCACGGCTACGTCGTCCACTATATCAGGCTTGTTCATAAATCAAAAATTATACTGCCAAGTTTGTGTTTTTATCGTAAGAAAAAAAATCACATCAAATCTCAAAATTGATTTACTAGGGCCTAACGTTAGTACTAAAAATTTATTTTTGTCATTTTTTTAATTGATTTTTTTTCTTTAGATAAACAAAATTGTAATATTTTATTTTATGTGAGTGCGTCAGATTTAGATTGCTGTATGGCTACTGTGCTGAAGGTAAGCAATCTTAACCTGAGTGACTTTAAACGCTGATTTTTTCACAGACAAAAATAAGTTTCTGATAAAGTGCATGAAAAATCCCTTTTATACTTCAAATAAAAAATATCGCAACATTCAATTGGCTAAATCGCACATAACTGACACAAATCTGGTAGAAAACATTTCTTGTCTGCTATTGCTTAGTGTGTAAGGTATCACGTGATCAGAACCTTTGTACCGGATTGACCTTGAGGTCAAATTTTGCAGATTTTTGCTTCTTTCTTTAAACACAAGATTACATCCCTGATAATCAAATTCTCACAAATTGCATAGTAAATTCCTTTATTTCTTTCAATTATATTACATGCAAAAATTTAGGACATATTATGCCTAACGTCAAGGCGTAACATTAGGCCTAACGTTAGGCCAAATAAATAATCAATGAATAAAATTAGCCTACAGTATGTGGACCAGTTCCAAAAAAATGTGTTTTTATTTCATAATTCCTTAATTGTCCCATATTTTTAGTTTTAAGGATTGCAGAACAATTTGCAATTACATTTTCCATGCACAAATTTTGTATATTCAAAGCATTTTATGTTATTTTCTTTCAATTTTGATCAAAAGAGTGCCAAAACTCATTTGATGTTTTTGCAGAACTTGTTGTAGGTAGGGCTTTACATGCATTTCCCAAGTAGGCCTAAGTCAATTTGCCCTTAATGCCTTAAGGTAAGACTAGAATAATGCTGTATGTAACAACAAAACCATCATTCTCTGTGAGAACGACATAACATTCCATTTTACACATTTTGGAACTAAACTTTTTAGTGAAACTAGGCCCCTAGGCCTAGTCCCATGACTAAAAATCTTAAATTTCAATAAAACCTTGATACAATTTCAAATTTAAATCAAAATTACACTGGTAGACAAAAAAATCATTTGCAGTTCTTCCTGTCATTAAGAAAAACTATAGGAAAGAACATATATTTGATCATTTTCAAGTTTTTGAGCAATTATGAGAAAACAGACAACATGGCAGTAGGCCTAGGGCGTATTGAGGGGGTCGGACATCCGGGAATGTTGTGGTGCACGGCGACGTAACAATGCTTTTTTGACTATCTCTAACTTAAGTCAAAGGGGAAAACAAACTGTCAGCTATCATTGCAGTCAATGGGAGGAAAACCTATTTTTTGTCATTTTTCAACAAATACTGTACAGAATTTATTTTTCTTTACAAATGTTGTGTATTGGATAATAGTTTCCAACATATATTATATGAGTACCATTAATTTTCTCTGACTGGTTAGGGCGACACAAGTATTCATAAAAAAATTCCCATTGACTGTAATGATAAAAGTTACCCCTTTCAAGTTGGCAAAACCGTACTAGCCTAAGCCCATACACGGTTGCGTCGAACCGACCACCTCAATGGCTAGAAAATTACCTTCACATCACAAATAGCATTACAAAAAGACTTCAATGAAAACAATAATGATACTTGTTATAGGTGAAAAGCAATAAATTTACAAATTTTCGGTGGTATTGGTGATATTTCTATTAAGACGCAATTTTTGTGAACGTTTTTCTTGGAACTGGTATTGATAATGTATCCCTGACCTCCTTCAAAACTAAGCTTAAAACTTTTTTTATTTAAAAAGACATTAATCTAATGTGCAGCTTGATCCATTTGTATTTATATTTATGTTGTCATTTCTGTATTCTTATTTTTGTATCTAATTGCCTTGTATGTAAAGCGCTTTTGAATGTTTTTACAAAATTAGCGCTATATAAATTGATGTAGGCCTATCATTATAATAATATTATCATTAACTGGTCCTTTCGCTCAACTGGTCCACATACTGTAGGCTACGTTGTGTTGGTACACATCACAATAACCTAACATTATCATTAACGACATGTTTAGCTGGAAAGCAATAAATTTACACATTTTCGGTGGTATTGGTAATTTTTCTATTTACACGCAATTTTTGTGAACGTTTTTATAAAAACTAGTCCTTTCGCTCAACTAGTCCACATACTGTAGGCTACGTTGTGTTGGTACACATCACAATAATCTAACATTATGATTAATACTAATAGCAGGCATGTTTACTTACGCCACTCGTCATTCTGCAACATTCGCACCGGCATTCGACAACCCTCCGAGAGAATATTCTCCTGAAAATGGGGAAAAATAAAGACTATAACATTTCATCGTCAAAAATAATATCTTCCAATTAAAGCATAAAGAGAAAAAATATGTACCGTCTTGAATTCAGGATGTAATTCTTCATAGTCGATCTCGCCGTTGGACTCCATTTTGACACAGATTGACGGCTATTGCCAACTCTATGCTAACTCTTATTCAAAACATGCGTCCATAAAAACTGGCTCAACGCATTAATTTCACGCATTACCTATCCAAATGCTTTTCGGGTTTTGTACGGGCACTTTTGTCATTTTGAGCATTGAAATTAACACTAGTGGGGCATTTGATGGGTGGTTTGTCAAGCGTTATAACGTTCAAACAGACCTCCATCCCCATTTGGAATATTTACGTCAGACACCCACGGCTATTTTTTTTAACCAGACGTGGAGCACTGGTTGTTGACAGGGGTGTCGGAAGGAACTCTGTGCAGGAGGAAGGGGAAGGGGAGGGGGAAGAAGGGGAAAGAGAGGAGGGCAGAAAATAAAGTGTATTATACTGTAATTGAGGGGCACTTTTTTAAACTATAAAACACATATAGTTTGAGCATGGGGGAAGGGGGGAGGGGGCGACTTCCGCTGCCCTCCAACTTTTTACAAATATATACTTGTTGTATGGTGTTTCATTTTTGTATCTTAGCGGTAAATTTGTGATTTCCCCCACTTTTTACCCCACCCCCCTCAAAGAAAACACTTTAGGTAGACAAATCCCGCCTAGTATGGGATATCTCACCTATATAACATTTTGACCGCTGTATACTTTTTAACGTTAAAAGTTCGGAATTAGTTTATCATAGAAGCGTATATAAGATTTTCGACTGTGCGCTAGAATAGCTAGGCCTTTCCGCGACGATCTCTCAGGTTAACACTTGACAATGCGTTTTATCGTCAGGGATCACTTTTACTTAATACAAAATAAATAGATATATGCAAATGCAATGATACTATATTGAGACGTTCACTTACGTTTTGTGCGTGAGTTTAATTTGAAAACTATGAAAAGTTGTTTTGTCTTCGCCGCTGACTTACTTTCGAACAGCGCCTTGTTGAATGTACCTAATGTGCCTACGTCATCCCCCGGATGTGACGTGACCGAACAATTGAATAGCATTAAATTGAAGACCGCGCGCGCATGCGAATAATATAATTTGGGGTAAAGCAGCAAAAACACGCCTGAAGCTTGAAAACATGGCGTGACAGTAAAACAATATTTATAAAAAACCTGAAAATCCCTAATATGTAAAATGGATCAATGTGTTGATGTTTACTTTGTATTTCTTAATCTAAATTATGGGGTTGAGTTTATCAAGTAATAATATGCTGCCAACTCTTGTCCTAATTCGTCATGCTTCATGAGGTATTTTAAGTTTGTAATCAGAACGTTGAAAAGCTTACAAATTGGCCTATATTTAGACTTCATTTAATTATATAAGGAATATCATTTGTCGTATCATAGACGGGATTATGAGATGCAAGTGCCCCGATTCCCCACTCTACTTTTTCCATATTTAGATATTTTAAATGGTGACTGATTAATTAATTCAAGTTATGTTCTGTGTCTCCACGCCATCCTGGCCTTCCCCAGGTCCCCCTTGAAAAGGTAGACAAAAATAGGCTTTGCTTCACGAACTGGCCGATTAGCAGAACTATACAATCATCATTCAGTTTTGTTTCGTATTCTTTTTTAATGCTATAAACAAAATGAACTATTCCTTAGTGGTGTGATATGATAAGTTCTAGTTAGCAATTAAGCTATATTCTTATCAATTGTTTTTAGAAAACTAACGGACTTGACGTGTACCGTTCAACATTTTCAAGAGGTGAGAAAGTATTTTGACCTCGTAAGATTTTTTTTTTTCTTGCAAAATTTGGACGAATTTTAATCAAATTGTGGTAAAAAATTGGCGGTAAACTGCTGTGTGTAATAATTTTTCTTTCTCGCCGCTGTTTGATGAAGAAATCCACAGATATATAATATTATTATATATCTGTGTTATTTGTGTTATCTGTGAAAGAAATCGGGGAAGAGCGTTTACTGACTAACATTTTCAAAATAGCAGTTGCCAGCGCACTCGGATGATACGAGCACTAATTGTGTACGCGTTTCAAAACTGAGGGATTTGCGAAGTGATCGGAATGTAATTTTTTCGTAATTTAGATACTTTATACGAACAAAATGTTCATCATTTTGTTTGCAAATCAGTTTGAAAGATACTTTAAAGATTCAAGACGCTAATGAAATCAAAATCATAACTTGTAAGTAGGCCTACTTTTGTCAGTCTTAGTTAGGTTTACTATGTATTTTTGTTGGAAGTTTTTTTAGAATTAGCAAACATATACGTTTTTGAAAAGGTCATAACACCAGAATTTCGAAACTCAATGTTTCCATTTGCCCGGGTACACCCGCATATTATTCAAAATAGCGGAAAAACAAAATGGCCGCCAAAACAAAAAAATATTACAACAAATAATCATTTACATAGAATTGGACAATTTGACTTGAAATTCTTTATTATTTGTATGGGTATCTAAACATATTTTACCTCCAATCTTTATTTATAAGTTCATGTCATGCAAAAGAGAGGAAAAACAAAATGGCCGCCCAAAATATGTGGAAATTAAATGAGGTGTAAATTTGAACTTGTTCCTTTAACGTTTGGCATTTTTGGTTTAAGAATGAAATTTGAGATTTATTTGGTGCGAACGTGTGATTTGAAAAATCTGTTCTGATCTTTTTAAAGTTTTTTTTTTTTTTTTTTTTTTAAGTTCGTCCTTATTTTAGCGCAACTGGTACATTTATTTGAAGAGTGGTTTTACTTTCTACTCGTAATAGGCTGTTGTTTCCGAAAACTTCATTAACTAGGAATCAATGCATTGAGACATTATCATTTACCGTAACAACCATAAATGAAACAGAACGTGCCACTAATAAATACTATTAATATATGTTGATGATATGTGCATGCAAGATATACCAGAAACAACTACACTGAGCAGATCATGTTCAGCAAGTAAGATAGTGGTATCCATTGATATCAAATTGATTATTTTTGCTCTCCAATTGATATCCATTTTTGCTCTTTGGGAGTGATTTGGTAAGAATTTGATTAACTTCAGATTATTTTAGGCAAGTAAGGTGAGTCCTATTTTCACCTAAATTTCACATTGATTTTAGCAATGTGCAAACCGGCCTGTGTTACATAATCAACAATACTGTTGTAAATGCATTGTGGGTCCTTTGTACATCAATAGAAAACTTGGGCATAGATAATGCATGGATTGACTCAGATGTTTATGGTTGTTCCACACTAAGGCAAACCTTTAGGTGTTCTTACTATAAGATATCTATCCAAGCACACATATGCACTTACATGACATTGTATGAAATTGCAAGGGAGCAGTTCTTCAAGGAGAATCCACACCTTGCAGCAATATGTTGTAGACCTACAGAAGATGTACTACATGCTCTTGCAGATAAGTCTAACCAATCAAACATTGTGCAGCTGGCACATGACCATTTATGTCAAGCTTTGACTAAAGAGGATGTCTTTCCTAACTTCAAAGCATGGGAACTGAAGAGTCACCCATGCCTTGCCAAGTCGATGATGACTTACCTGCGTTGGGTGGAAACAATCTTGTTCTTTTTTTAGCAGCATCCAGAAATCTGGAAATTGTGACTTGTCTATTCACTTGGAAGAAAGTTTTTGATCGAATCAAATAAGAAGTGTGTGTGGCCTAGGTATATTGCAGACATGAGTGAGGTGCAGACAAAACACCCCAAAACATGGAAGAAGCTCTAGAATGGAAACTTCTCCGTTACCAAGAGTGAGACACCATTTGTTTTATAGGTGCAGATCATGCCTGTGAGCAGTTTAACAAGATGATAGAGGTTCATTCTGGCTTAATTGGCATTTATAATAATCCTAATGCAAGACAGCGATTCTTCTAGGCATCTCCAGCAGTCCAGAGATAGCAAAGTGACATATCTCTACTGAGTTCAGAGAACAGTTTGGTCTCTAAAACAACAATCAACAAGAGCATCATTGCTTGCATCCGAGCGATCTTCAAAAGGAACATGAAGCTGTTGGCAAATAAAACATGCGATTCTGTCCCATGGAAAGCCTTTTAGAATTCAAGGTGATGAGTTGTACAACTTTATTACAAATGCATACAGTATGTTCCCCAGGAGTATGTCACACAGATATTGAGTGCAGACAAACATGAACCAGAGACGCCAAACGCATCAATGGAGATATAAGTTTGTGGGCTCCAGTACAAAAGAAGAAGAAGATGATGTTTATTTCAGGTGCAATCTGCAAAGATTTGTGACCAGACAGTCGATCTGAAAAAGAAAAAAAAAAGATCTATACGGTCGACTTGTAGTGCTTGTCAAGTCAAACAGAGATATTGACAAGAAAAAGGCGATTGCCAATTGTGAGTTCACACTGACTCCAAGGGAATTCTTTGCACCTGATGGATCACATCTATCTTGTACTGACAAGTCAAAGCTGATACATTGCTTGCAGAAGTTGACTGAAATTTGACAAGTTATGCAAAAGGACAACAATTTCAATAGTTTCAGGACAAGTAGACATATACTCAATCTGGAGAACTTTAAGCAAAGAAAAGGTAAAGCTTTGCCAATTTTACATGCTTTTACAGGAAATAAAAAATATTGGGAGATTTTCAGGATTAGGCAAGACAAAATGATTCCGGCAGTGCATAATAGCTGAAAGTGATGTTGTTGAATGTGATGTTGTCGGTGGAACTTATTTACAGCCCTAGAAGATCTTTACTACACTGATGACATTGCCCTTATTTATAGCACCAAAGAACAACTCCAAGACAAAACAAACGAACTACATGAAACAGGTAAAACGATTGGTCTGAAGATTAATGAAAAAAGACAAATATCATGCGCATTAACAACAAAACTAATGGAACAATTAAAGTTGCATATACACAGCTTGAAGATGTTGATAGCTTTGTGTAGCTTGTAGAACACTGTCCAAAAAAGGAGGCAACTTTCAGACAACTTGACCAGATTTGGAAATCAAAAACATCTAGCGCATAAAAACTAAACTGAAAATATTTTAGTCAATGTATTCTCAGTACTCCTCTATGGATGTGAAACCTGGAAGCTGACGAAAGCTTATGAGAAGAAACTAGATGTGTTCCAAAGGAGATGTTTTACAATTATTTCAAAAATTAGATTGCCAGTGAAAATGAAGAACTATATGAACGAACAGGCACAGTGGAGATAAGCAAGGAGATATTTAATAGAAGATGGAGATGGTTTGGTCATGTATTAAAAAAGTACGCAGAAAACTATGCCAGAATATCCATCACCTGGACACCAGAAGGTAGAAGAAAGAAGGGAAGGCCTAAGACTACACAGAGAAGAGTGGCAGAAGGCAGAGAATGAGAAAAACAGTTTTGGATGGAACAGCTGGAGAGAAACTGCATTAGTAGCAAAAGACAGAAAGAGAATTTGCTTAGGGAAGTCTCAATCTCCATACCCAGAAAAAGGAGCGGTAAGGTAAGCAGGTAAGGTAAGGATGTTGTTGAAGCGCTGACGAAACTACCAGAAAATAGTGACCTAACGCAGGAGGTAAAGGAAATATTAGCCAACTTTGTCAGCTCTCTTCGGCCCTCGAGGTTATTGCATAACAGATATCCCAGGTTTAAGGTGCCATTTTTTGCAAGCACCAAGCAGAAAGTAGCAACTTGCCTTAACACTTGGTGAACTTAAAGAACACATCAAACCTAGGTGCGTCCAAAGAATGGTGCCAGGTTTACAGTGTACACCATTTCATCCTCTTGACTATGGCTACTATAGGGATAAGAATGGTTGTCTCCTATCAGTAACTATAACCGTTCCTCCAGCATCAAAGAATTTGTCAAATGTCAATACAAGACAAGTTGTTCATCCTGGAGATGTTCATGCAAAGGACACGATCTTCCTGGCACCGACCTTTGCTTGATGAATGCGAAAACAATGAGAATTATCACGTAGGTGACAGTGAAGGTAAGCAATGAACGAACATATTGCAAAATTGCAAGGTACAGAAAATAAGTCACAACTTTTTGCATTTTCACTGTTCTCTGAACGTTCTGTGATTTGATCATTTTAGGTCTTTGTTTGAATAGTATCATTTCTTGTGCTGTAAGTTATTTAGTATCAAAGATTAGATCGACATTTTCACATCCCTAAAAATAATTTGGTTTTAAATGATTTTACAACCATGGTTTTAAGAAAATATGAAAGTAAAGAATAGTTTTGAAGTAACACACCTAATCTAATTTAATTTTTATGTTTTTTGGCAACTTTAACCACTTTGAAAATTCAAGATGGCTGCCGAAGATTATTTTGTCTGTTATTTTGCTATTTTGCATACCTAGATGATATCATTTTAACCAAAGAAGGTAAAAGAAATAAAATATGTATTAACAAACATGACTAAAGCATAGTTTCTGTCATACTGTCCCATTTATTTTTCATGATTATTTCTTGATTTTATTTCTTGTTAATTTTTGTAAGAAAATAAGGTAGAATTTGCCATTTTATTTTTTCCGCCATCTTGAATGACATGAATTATTTGAAAAAGGTATCAGATACAAATTATGGTTTAATATATAAGAAAATAAGGTAGAATTTGAAATATAAATATATATATATATATATATATATATATATATATATATATATATATATATATATATATATATATATATATATATATATATATATATATATATATATATATATATATATATATATATATATATATATATATATGTATATATATACCAATAGCAGTAACGCTTTTGCCGTAATTACACTGGACTATGTCTGTATTTGCCGTGCTCCTGACTGTATGGCAAGTTTTGCAGATGTGTACAGGGAAATTTTACATCACAGTCAAAAATCACTCTGTCTGTGAGATTATTTACCTGCATCGCATGAGGAAAATTCATCGGGTAAATTTTTCGGCTTTGTAACGTTCTTTTTGTCTGTAAAATTCGTCCTATTTTTATTCAATTAATAACTAAAGCAAGTCTTATTTAACCTTTAGCTCAAAGTTTTGCAAAAATGACGTTCATTGATCCAATTTTTAACCATGAAATCATCATCGGCAAATTGGCACGTTTAAA
The DNA here is from genome assembly GCA_020152595.1 of Chiridota heheva. Classification (NCBI taxonomy): domain Eukaryota; kingdom Metazoa; phylum Echinodermata; class Holothuroidea; order Apodida; family Chiridotidae; genus Chiridota; species Chiridota heheva. Next base: position 1,437,207 of record JAIGNY010003143.1, read on the forward strand.
CTCATTATATATTCATAAATCCCAGTGGGCGTGAATACGTACAGAAGAAAAGGAACGACTTTGCAGAGTTTGGGGATTGACTGTTGATCCATTCTGATTGCATGACACTCAATGGTACGATAACCTGTAGAAATTCTCCATTAACTTTCCTTTTGCAGTTTCCCAAGCGTTTACTCACTCAACAAATGAAACATAACTTTGTTTAATTTGCGTTTATCGGTACCATTTTTGTATAACCATTTTTGCGGGTTCTTAATTTTTTACTAAAAGTGGTTGTAGGCCCTACACCCAACATTAACGTTGTGTGGAAGTTACAGTATATCATACAGTAATACTTACAGCTTAACGTAACGAGTGGTGTTCGCCAATCATAAAGAAATACTGGACCTAATCTTGAGTTGATATTTCCTCTTTATCCACAAGAAAATGTCGCAAAATAGTGTCTGATGCAATGAAATTGTTGTTTTGACGTAGCCTAGGTCAATGTGACATAGTCACACAGTGAAAGTTATGCATTTTAAACGTATATGAAAAAAGCTAGCGCACCAAATTCACTGTCCTTATTCTTACGTCACATGCCTTCTTTTAGTAGTGGAAGTCCAGCCATTTCTTGGCCAGGGCTTCACTTTTTCGTGAATATCTCAGAAACGAGTGGCAAAGTTTGATAGATATTATGTTTATGAAATGTTCAGAAAATTAAAAGGAAAATATTTGTGGCAAAATCTGTACCTGTCCATGTACCTTTAACCAGGGAGTTGCCATTTAAATGGCAGCTCCCTGCTTTAACATCAAATTAAAAAATTAGGTAAAACTACAAAAAATTAGCAATATTTCCCAGAAATTGAAGAAATTTCCTGATAATGAATAAAATTTAAAGAAAAAATCGAAAAAATATCCCCAAAATGGAAGGAATTTCCCGAAATTTGAAGCAGATTTTTAGATTATCATTAAATCATCTGATATGTGTGCCTTTAGTGTATCACTTTAGTTTACCTTGTTTTTCTTTTTGTTGACATTTTTGTGTCGGGGGTGAGTGGAGGGGAAGGGGTGGTGGGGCACGCGATGACGATGTACGAATGTAGCGACAACTAACACTGAGTACATCATACGCTAAGGTATTTCGTATTACCAGGAAGTTGCCACTTAGGTATTACGCAAAACCATATAAAACAACATAGTGCATAGCATTGTTGGCATGTATTTAATTGGATGTGAGCCCAAACTGTCAAATCACCGTAATGCTATAAATGATAATTAATTCAACGAAAACTCAAATAACATAGGAAATGGAGAAAATACCGTTGTCCTAAACTTAAACATATATAATATACATACAAATCCATGGCCTATATACCTAAGGACGTGTTGTAAACATGGCTTGGCGCATACCTTTGCCCCCCCCCTTTCCCTTAATGAATTTTTTTTTCTCTGTAGAACAGCGACATGTTCATTTTTCAAATGATAAAGAGACGTGTTTTCTCTATCCAATAATTTTCACAATATGACATGATGGCATTTTTTCGAGATTTTTATACATTATTTCTTCCCGTAATGTCCAAACTTCTTCCATAAAATTTAAATACATCAAACATTTTGTACAAATTGTTTAAAAGATGCGTAATTGTCACCTTCTATTCCACCTGTTTCGCGTTTCCATACTTTATATTTTGTAAGCAGAAATGTTACAATTTATATGAAGAAGAACTTACTCCAATAGTGTGAACAAAATTTGAGCCAGAAATACAAATAAACGACTTTCCTTTTGAATTTTTCTTGTAGAATATTGAGACTGATTTGCATGTAGCCTATCATTCTGATGTTTATATTAATTGTAACTAAAATATGCAAACATGTTTTAAAAATTGTAAAAGATGAACAGTTGTTACGTGACGAGGAAATCCGCCAAAAATGTACGTTTCCTTATTTTTCAAGATTCAGAATTTAAAAATATTAAAAGATATACATTTAAAAGATACACAATTACCACGTGACGGCAACACATAAATACCCGCCCCCCCAAAAAAAAAAAAAAAAAAAAAATCTTAATTTTTTTCTTCAAATTTTCAAAATACAGAAGAATTAATCAATCTAATACATTCTTCATATATTCATCTATTGATTTTAGGTGCCCGTTGCCTTGAGCTTGCAAAGACCAATCGCAGGATAATCTTCATATATTCATCAATTGATTTGAGGTGCCTGTTGCCTTGAGCTGGCAAAGACAAATCGCGGGATATTATTCATATATTCACCATTTGATTTGAGGTGCCGGTTGCCTTGAGCTGGTAAAGACCAATCGGGATAATGACACATATTGTGGGGTCAAAATTTGTCTCCACATGCCGCTCACCAACCAATTCATACAAGTTGAGTGAGTTGCTACTGTTCGCAGTTGTCTTTTATGCAGCAATCCCATGCAACTTATTTGACAGAAAATCCAATTAACCATTCCCGCATCCTACGATTATTCGACATGACGCGATAGCTGCACTGTTTTTTTCTTCAATCAGAAAATTAGAACTAAATGTCTTTATGCCGATATCACACCTTTAAATTTGCCTGAGATTTTGTCTGTGTATATGTCTGACATACAGAATGGTTTTAAAGTACGGAAACTCAGGAAAATGTTATAAAATACAATGCAAATATTCCGACCTTACATCAATCGACAATTAACTTTGCAACCTCACCATTCATTGGCCTGAAATTTGAATGTTCAGTAGACTGAACGTCCATTTTTTGTAAACGGTGCCGCATGCATGATCGGAATTAGCAAACAAACTAGTAGGCCTACACAACTGTTTATTATGTGCGCACAGTATTTGCGCAACTAGTATTTGTATTCAAAAAACATGGCGGATTGAGACTTCTGTTGAGCACACGGCACTGATATGTCAAGTGACCTTAAAGCGCACGATTTTAGCGGAATGATTTTTGAACGTGCTGGGGCGAGGGCGCAAATACCTCACGAGAAAGATGTCTGAAAAATGTGAGAATGTGATCTAAAAACTACATAGTCTGATTTAGTCACACTTTGAAATAAACTTGAAGCTTGGTCATCTTGGAATAGTAGCTTTAAATACTCTCTTGGTCATGTGAGAACAAACAGACCTTTGACCTTTGACCTATAAATCCCAGAGTCTACGGGGACACAATTTGATTTGCCAAGGTACCATGGTACAACATAGGGTTGGAATAGATCTTGTATTTGTTTACTTAAAACTGGCGCAAAAATGTACAAATTAGTACCTAATTACCCCGAAAATCACATATTTGAATCTGACATCTGACCATTGACCCTAATGACTTAAATAATTTATGAAATTATTCACATTGATCACACTGTGACCCTACTGTATGACACCATTCATGCTCACGTCACACTTACTATTCCATAACTTTAAGGAATATTGGTGTAAAGAAGTCAATAACTTTTTGACCGTTGACCTTTTGACCCCAGAGTCTACAGGCCACAAATTCATGTACCAAGGTATCATGGTACAACATAGGGTTAGCATAGGTCTTGCAATTTCGGAATTTAAAGGGGTACAACAATTGTACATATTAGTACATAATTACCCAGTGAAATCATATATTTGACCTCTGAAGCTTGACCCTAATCACTGAAATAACTTCTGAAATTTTTCACATTTATTCTACCCTACTGTATGATACCATTCATGCTCACGCCACACTTACCATTCCATCACTATAGAGGAAATTTGTGCAAAAGGTCAATAACTCTGTGACCTTTGACCTTCAACCTTTTAACCCCATATTCTACATGGCACAAATTCATGTCCCAAGGTATCATGGTACAAGATAGGATTGGTATAGATTATGTACATTTTGAGTTTAAGAATCTGCAAAATATTGCCTAAAAGCACTTATCTTACCTTTGACCCATAACCTTTTAACGTCCTATTATTCTATAGTTTTGTTAGAATGTTTACTCCTACTCACCTATGCAATTTGTAAATATACTAAGTAAATCAAAACATACAGTCATCACTGAAAACTTGTCCATATGACTTCTGACCTTTGTACCCCAAAACCTCCGAGACAAAAGTCCCGGACCAGGGGTTACCCGTACACAAATTTTGGTTTATGTGTGCATTACAGTTTTTTAATTATAAGCGACACACACACCAACATACGCAAAAATTACTAGATTTTGTCCCATTCCAAAACCTACGACCCCTAATTAAGGTTATCATATGAGACCCCTGGTGGGCCCCATCAGCCCCATAATATCAGAAGGTGCATGTAGTGTAGGAGGTACAGGCATTTCTTTGCCTATACAGCAAAGTGACTACAATATCTCATCCCCACATCTATGTATATGTGGGTGATGAGATAATAACATAGCGGAATTTAATTGGTACGTACATAATCATTAAGATATTGCGGTTTCTCGGGCAAAATCGCGCAGTGTGTTGTGGATGTTTGTTATTATTAAGATTTACATGTTCTAATTCATAATTTTATAGAGCAATCAAAAGCTATTAAAATATACAGCATCTTTTTAACCTTTTAATTGTGAATATAGCCCGGATCGTAATACGCACTAAAATGCTACCATTACCCCAGCCAAAATGAGGACCTATATATGATCCTTGAGGAAAAAAGGAGGGGGGGAAAGGGGGGGATGGAAGGTGCAATTTCGCCAAAAAAAAACCTTGTAGCACTTTTTTGTAGAGGGTGGGTAAAGTTGTTAGACTAAGTACGAAATTGATAGTTTGACCACCTCAAATAAACATCACACGCCCCGCCCTGTGTACAACCAGACAAACTGAATGAAACATAGCTATATTGGTCGAAGAAAATTAAGTGTTCGGTGCACTAGTAGTATATCATCAGCATAGTCGATAGCCAGCCTGTCAGGGTCAAATGGGGGAGAGTGCACGTAAACCAGATAGGATGTGGAATGGCACCGGGGTCGGGATGGAATACCTCATAACCGACGTTTTAAACCAACAGTATATCCGAGAATCAAGCATTCCAATGTGGGATTTCAATTTTCATGGGGTCGAGGATGAGTAATTGGTTTTAAATCTAATAACTTTTCTGTGTATTACTTCTTTCTGGTTTATTTCTAACTATAATCCTATTTATTGCTTCAAACGCCATTAATAATATGACACATTGTCGCCTCCTCGACGGATATTGTTTGGCTTGTAAGAGTACAAATCCCGACCATTCAGAAAATGAATTATAATAAATTCTTATTTTTAAGTAAACACGATAACCAGCCTTCGGATTGTTTGGTAATACTCCCAGTGATAAGAGCGTTATATTTAAAGCGCATTTCAGTTTAATTTCAAACATTTTTCCAAAAAGTGTTCACATTTGTAAACAAAAAATATGATTACATTATTACTGTTTTTCGAAAAGGGCTTCGATTGAAACGCAATTGTTCATTTTTGAAAACGAGTGACATTTCAGAAAAGATTTTGGAAAAGTGTTTATTTTTTAGATGTCTTTTCCTCTCTGGAATGTCTCAATTTAAAGTAAACGAGTGCGTAAGCTCCCAGTATAGAAAGCTCATACTACTGTGTTGTTCCCAACTTTTAATCATGATTTACCATATGGAATTACTGTTAGAAATTTCTTGGTAAATACGTATGTTTTAAATAAGGCACAACAGTGAACTACAGTAATATTGTGCCCCGCGCGTTGATCTGATGAAGTTACCCACAATTTTGTTGTATCCTCCACCTCCGGCTATTTAAAGGAAACGGCGATTACCATCTATCACATCGAACGGGAAGTGTGTGTAGTATTTGTGCGAGTGCACGACACACAAACCAACAACGAATGTGAATCCGTACTTCTCCAGTCCCAACCACATATACTGCACATCATTAAAAATAGCTTTTATTGTAAGCCGAATGCCGAACGAAGGTCTTGGTTAACTCTTCCAGAGTCATGATTCAACATAGCAGTCAAGGTTTTTCTTAATTCTTGGCTGAGTGGATATTTGTCAAGAACTGACTGAAATGAATGCTCGTTTTGTTTTACATCGTATTTCCTGTTTTTTTCTCAGCATTCGGCTATCTCGTCCAAAGCTTCCATGACTTGGATAGTATCCGTTGAGAATTGTTTTATAATCTGCACGTTGCAATTGCTAACCCCATACAGCCTTCAGCATGTCGCCAAGCTTGCATATTTTTTCGGCCTCCTTGAAATATTTTACTGCCAGAAATTCCACTTTTTCATAAAAAATGGAAAATTGTAAAATACTGAAGTTGAAAGAGAATGCAATTTCATAGTTTTATTTCACAACCCAACCAATAGACAAAGTTCCTTCGGGTTTAGAAGGACTGAGAATGAAGCAAAGTTTTTAAACTTAAAGTCATGTATGCAAAAATATAAGCATTTCCTTAGATCCGCTGGGCTCATGGCTGCATGGTCAAAGCTCAACATACATTCGGTATATAACGTAGAATCTCCCAACCAGCGGAACAGGAAAATTTTCAAGAAGCATATAATTTGACAAAGAGTCATTTTCAAATTACTTCACAGGACGTACAACTTTTTTTGAAGAACATCAATAACTAAATTACATCCTGCATTCACAACACAGGTATTTAAAACGGTCGAGAGTGTTTATATGATTAGTGGATTGTTGGTTATCCGATTACATACATTTTCTACCCGATTCTAGCTGTTCTATGTATAGCTTTCTGTGTACATGTCGCATTACCTAAATTCACAATAGATTGGCAGTCTGGAAGATAGCCTAATTTTCAGGATCACTAAATATTCCATACATTTAGGGATTCTAGAAACAAGGAAATTTCAGAGCTTGCAAAAGTTTTTATTTTCAAATTAAGAGCCATTGATGTTGATCACTATTTAAAAGCTAATTTATACACAGCAACCGTAATCGAGTATAAAATGACTAGGTTTACGAACCACGAATATAACCATCTGATCCATATTTTCTCGAATTGAGATGGAAATCCCTTCTTGACCCTATATTTTTCTAGAGCTTAATATCTTATTAAAAAAATATTATTTACTTTCCAATACATGTAAAAAAATTCTAAAACCATTGAATTTCATCCACACAGTCTGACAGCATAGAAGTTTAAACATGAAAAACGTGGGCGTATATTTTGGAAATTTGGGGCCTCATTTGCAATAAAAACCCTGAGGAGGATTAGTTTAGGGTCGAAAAAGTGTATCTTAAATGAAAGGACACTGTAAACAGGTAAAAGAAACAATTTAGATATCTCCTTAACGGTATAAGATTTTTGATTGTTTCCTTCACCGTTTTGTTTCTTTTGAAGTCCTCGTTTTTATAAGATGGACATGATTGACCGCTGAACTAATCCTTTAATGATAAGGATATAAGGATATGACTGATCCTTAAAATTAAGTAATTGGAGTGGGTGGTGTAATGATGGCCTTTTGGTCGATTGTCTTAGTAAAGATTCAGCTATTCTTTGTGAATCTAGATCAGATATTTCACTTTGAACCATAAAGGAACCCAGGAACAACGGGACTCCATCTTCTGGGCCTATAACCTTTTGCCCTTTATTCACCATTAAAAGTGTGCGAACTACTCTAGAATCTCGCGAAAAGCTCTCGAAAAATGTGTCATTTGATATTACTCCCGAAAAAGCAACATTTACATAATGTGATGTAATATATTTTGGTCCACGTACACCGTAATCAAGAATACCACGGTTTTTAGGCCGGTAACGGGCATACCCATTGCTGTTTTGAAGACAAACTCTACTATATACACACCGTAGACAGTTTGAATGTTGAATCTAGTCAACAGTCCACCCATCCTGGCATTGATCTCAACTAAATGGGGTTCTTCACCATTCATTATGATCTCTACATGAAACACTCCATCGGTTAAGCCAACTTTGTTGCACGCATTTTTGGTAAAATTAACCATACTTTGTTGTGCTTTTTCATCAATAAAAGTTGTCGGTAGAGTCTCATTTGTTGGCTGAAACCATGGAGCCTCTCCCATTTTTTTAAGAGTAACTGCCGCAAATTTAGTTTCGCCTTTTTTCCATTATGATGTCAACATTGTACTCTCTGCCTGTAACAAACTTCTCAAGCATCATATCAGTGTCCCCTTCGAGGTTTAGGTCATTAACGTTGCTTTTCAACATTGTGTACGATTCGATTAAATCAGCTCTGGAATATATGAGACGTGTTGCCAACGAACCTTCACCTTTAACTGGTCGCAACACGGCTGGGAATCCAACAATGATCGATGCATTTAGCAAGTCATCACTTGAAGAGATTCTTTTTATTGGTATCTTACTCTTTATAAGAGATTTTAGAATAACCTTATCACGAATGTTTGCATATACTTGTGGTCCAACAGTGGGTAAACCTGCCATCTTTGCGGCAGTAGCGACGACGGTGAGGTATATATCCTGCGTTGTAGTAACTCCTACAAATTCAATACCGGATTTTGTCAAAATATCATTAATCTCTTTACTAAGCTTTTCAGTTGTGCCATGTATATCAACAGAATGAAAAGAGTAGATACGCCTAGTTAACACCATACGTTCTGACCAGTGACCGGCTTCGTCAGCAACGCTGAGTTCAATGTTCATGCTCCTTGCTATGTCAAACAGATCTCCACTAAAAGAATCACTGTAGCCCCCGCCGACGATTAACAGATTCTTTTTGCCAATTTCTTGTTTTCTTCCGACAAACCTTACAGCTAGGATGGCGATCATGCAAAGTAAAAAACCAATCAAAAAGTTAAGCTTAAGACCATGTACTGATCCCACCATGTCTGAGCTATTGTCAGTTGTGTCAAGTAGATGAACGAAGAAGCTAACTTTTGTATCATTAACGACTTCTGCATCTTTGATTTCACCGGGTAGCTGCTTAAGCCTTAGTCTCTTTGTAAGTGCCCGACTCCTCGGGTTATCCGTAGCCGTTCGAGCATCAAACCGCTGGATACCAATGGTTTGTCCATATTCGATGAGCTTTCTTAGACTCTGCGTAGCGAGCCCGATGCCTTCATACTCCTTAAACAACCAGACACCTAGTTGAGCAGTCTTCATTGGCACATTGATGGTGCTAAGAGCAGCCACTCCCGCAAATTTTTCTTCACCATTGTCAGTTGTCTGAAAAATGCCACAGTGAAGACCAGTTGCATTATTCTCAGAAGCTATGGCAAACTTGATAAACTCTTCCGAATCTTTCACTGTCTTGGTGAAAGCAGCCCAAGATAGGTGCACTATGAGATGATCGCAGTTTTCTTCGGTGGTCTGGAACAATACGCTAGCGTCTGCTTCTTTTAACGGTCGGATAAAGAAAGAGTCGCGAATTTCCATAGGGAAGTAACGAGCGACTTGAAGGGAATGCATGGTGGTTTCGACTTTGTCCACTCTGTTGATTAAAATAAGAGAAAGAGAACAGGTAAACAGAAGCATTGTTAGAAGTTAATCCTGAATATTCTTTTCAGCATTGTTATTCTTATTTTGAGCTATAATTAAGGTAGGCTACGTTCCATACATACCCTAATTCTGTCCAACAGAATGACAAGATACTGCCCATCAAAATGTATTCGAAACTTTCAAGAGTACTTATTAAGTGTAAGAGCGTAAATCTCATACACGAAGTGGAAAGGGAAGGGGATTTTGTGATTAGTTCTCATGGGTATATTCCGTAAAAGCTACAAGGAACTCCTCCTTATAATCATAAATGATTATACAAAGAGAGTTCTAAATAACAAAGGTTTCATCAGCTGAGCAAATCTAATAAATTTAAGGTTACAGAAGCGTAACAATTCTACCTTTCGAATATAAGCCTAAAGCGTTTTACAGTTTTGATCCTGATTCTGATCAGTTGACCCAACAACACCCGATTTGAATCGCATTATCATTATAAAATATTTTTTAAACCACAATAATTACTAATAATATTATAGAACATTGTAAATACAGGTTTAGCAAGGTTAAAAGCATAGAATTTTATCGGGGGAAAAAACATGAACATTAACGGGAAAACAGCCGTAATATATATTACCGTATCATCTACCTGTCAATAGTTACTAACAAAACATTTTGTCAATGCAGACTTTAATAATTCGATTCAAATCAAATGGTATTAATGTATCAAGTAGTGCCCGGGATTTAGGAGCAATTGTCACCAACAATATTCATTAGTGCCATTATTTTCTGGCAAGAGATGGACAAAGGTTTTTTGACAATGAGGTTTTGACACCCTCCCAGACCTTGATCAGCCATTAGCCAACTGACTGAGTCGTGTTTCCATCCAAACATATGCTTTAAAGCCTCGCCATTGCTTTAATGAAATGACGGACCAATGTGATATGTAGTGCCGCTCTCCAAAATGTCAAACCATTATAAGCGGAGGGAAAATAGGTTTAATTTTTTTGCGGCAGAAGTTGAATGCTTGATAGGGAATATAGAATTATGATAAAAGCAAAATGGTCGTTAGCATATCGTAAGCAAGTTGGCTAATTCGGTTTAAAATTGCTCATGATTATAGGGGCACAAAGTGAGCTTCATATATTGTTTACTTTAAATCCCGATGTCCATTTCTCCCCTTCCCACCACGAAATAGTGAGTTCAGTCTAGTCACACATTTGCTGACAAATCCCGGTTCCTAGATTGGTTATATATTTCAAAATATAATACAAAATTTCTCTATTGCCTTTCTACCTTTATTTCATTGGTATTTTCTTTTATACTTTGATGAAACTGAGCTAGTTATTGAAAAGTTCTCAAGACATTTTAAGTCTCACCCATACATTGTGCATTAAAGGAGATAGTTCAGTGGTCAAGCATGTTGATCTTATATGAAGGAGGACTTCAAATAGAAACAAGATGGTAAAGAAAATCTTCTAAACTCTTATTCTGTTACAGAGGTATTTAAGTTTAAAGTTTGGTATCATTTGTTTAGAAACGACTGAAATCAGACTAGTTATGATGTCATAGCCTCAGATTCCTCAAAGTCTTTATGTAATCTATCATATCTTGTCCTGCGATTTTGTGGCCTAAAAACCATGGGATATATCAAAAAAGTACGGTAGTAAAACTTAATCTAGGAAGGGTATTTATGATATACTACCTGAAGAAAAGCTTGAGGAAAAATAATTTAAAAAGTGAAAACATTAAATAAACATTTTTTTAAATGCATAAAGACTTTAAGGAATCTGAGGTTGTGACATCATAACTAGTTTGATTTCAGTTGTTTCTACAGAAATGATACCAAAGTTTAAACTTGAAAATCTCCTTTAACGGAATAAGATTTGAGAATGCTTTCTTAACCATTTTGTTTCTTTTAAAGTCCTCATTCATATAATATGGACTTGTTTGACTCTTAAACTAATTCTTTAATGTTTAGAAATTAAGCAAAATCGGCGAATTATTCTTTAAATTGTTCACCGTCAAAGCTTTACTGTTAAAGGGGCTCTAGACCGAAAAGTGGGGCGCAATATTCTAGAAACTCTAAACATTTAGCTACGCTTTTTGACCAACTTGGAGCTACCAAACCTTTCTGATACTAATATTTAGACCAAGTAGTTATCTAACATTACGTCACTTTAGGAGGTAAACAGGTCAACCGACATATTTGAAAATTTATAGGTCAAGTCATACCAATATTGTGCCCGAAATCTATGACATTGCTACTCGCAGCTCAATATTTCTTAAAATAGCGTAGTGTAACATACTGAAATAGTCAGTCCGACAGCATGCCTATTAATAGGAACATTTATAACACACGAGAATATTGAAGTCATGCAGCCATATTGTTTAGATGTGGTAATAAATGTCATAGTTTCTAATTCATGTACAGTACTTCAAATAATAAAAATCATTGTCTTGAAAAAATATTTGAATTTTCAAAATGGCCGTTTCGCGCATAAAAGCCTAACTCTATTGCTTATTTGATCTAATATTTGGAAAACGGCGTGGTGAACATATCAAGTGGGGTGGAAAAGTTTTAGCCGAGACAGTAATTAGGGTATTTTCAGAAGTTTTAAATTTTTCAAGAAAAGATGTTTTTCCCAGACGAATTTCAAATTTGAAAAATGTAAGATTGCATAAGGCTTTAACGTTAGGATAGCAAAGGATATTGGGAAATATCACAAAATGGCGGCTTCCATGTAGCAAAATATTTGTATTAATAGAAACATTTATCTTCCCATTAATAGGCATGCTACCGGACTGATAGTGCGACCTTCGTATTACTTTGTAAACGTCTACCAAATTTCTTTGAAGTGGTGTGACAATTTTGATCAAAGATTTTTAGCTTTAACTATATATAACCATATCCCTAAATCAATTCTAACAAAACAAACTTTTCTATCATTTTCAGTGACAAGTCAGACAAGAAAATAATTAAAATACAGATAGCTTTTGAGCTGTCCGCACAGTAATACATCATGAATTCAGCATAAATTAGAAAGTGATGAAAATTTGATCAGCAATTACTCAAAAACTAAAAGTGCTATATTAAATTTCAAAACCTGAGCTGCTTAAATTATAATACCACTTTAACCGATATAAAAATTGTCCATAGAAGATATTTGTACATGCCCATAGAAGTAGATGGAGAAATAATGGTTTTCAGAGGTTTAATCGCTTAGAACACCGTATGTTCCAAGCCGACACCTGACATACGGATTTAAAAGAAAACAAGTGGAAAACGTTTGATGCATTTCAAGGGAAAAAAGGTGTAGTCAGAGACTCGTCGGCAAAATTTAAATAAGTCAGTAAAAATACCCATTTTGATTCTTCTCTTTTGTTTACAGGGAGGCAGTTTTTTTATTCTTCAAATGGAATGCTAATTTGAAGCGTCGGTAAATCACCTCCCAGTCAAAACGGTCTACTAACGCGCCTGGGTATGGTATAGGGTGGCCTACCTAATGCGATAGACGTCCTGAGTGTATAAGGATCTCCAGTATCGGCTAAGTTGCAGGAGATTGTAGGATATATGTTCTTTTTTTGCCGTGATTTTAAGTTTCTGTTGATGTTAACAGATATCTAAATTTCTAAAAATAGAATACAAAAAAAGTAACGCATTGAGTTGTTTCCTTCTGGTTCGATTTGATTATTGCTTTGAGTCTAGATGTGGTTTAATCAATTACTATGTTATTTGTTTTGGCATTATTGATGAGTTTGATTCATACAGAAATGTTATAATCTTCCATGCCAAATATTTTATTTCGCTTGTAAATATAATAATCAGCATCCGAATATTAATAGCTTTATCAAACGTCTATCTCAGTATTTGACGAAAGTTGAAAAAAAAAACGATTTTATGAAAAATGATAAATTGAACATATTTAAAAAAAAATACATCCGGCTCCTACTTTGATAAGCTGGTGTATATAGTTTTGCAATAAATTCTATCTTGATCTAATTTTTTCAAGTAATAATCTTTTGTAATATTTTATGCTTAAACATGTTTTTTACAATTATCGAAATGACGTTCTCATGTTTTATATTTATTTTATGATTATTATAAGTTTTTTGACAAGAAAAATGAATTGTTTTGTTAAAAAAATTGAAGTTTTGAAAATAAATGTGGAAAAACTTGAGTTGTACTTAAGTTGTGGAAATATATCTATTGGTCATTCACCTCATGGTTATCATACCTGGGATATGTATACCATATCCCTGGTAAAACCCACTATGCCCCATATGACTGTCTGTACTTTTGCCTGTACTCACTATACCTTCTCTATACTTAGACAAGTTCCTCCTGACGGTGGTTCTGAATTTGACCCTTAAGCTAATGTTTCAGATAGGGAGGTAAATATGATACCATTAATATCTTCAAGCAAAGAGATCCCATTTTTCATTAGTCATATGCGTTAGGGGATTAATTACACCATACCAGCAGATTTAAATTTACCTTCTGAAATTTTTTCGATATAAAGATGTATGGACAGAAAATAGGTACATATCTTGTGCTCAACCGAAAAAAAAAAAAAAACTTTACATTACATTAAATGGACAGGTACGCTCTACAAATTTTGACCATAATATAATCTAATTTAGTCGTTGTTCAATTTGTTGGTCAAATTTGAGAGTGTAGCAACATCATGAGCTTCAATGGTTTAGAACATACTCAATACCATGCAAACAGCAAAAAGTTTGATCAAAAGTGGTTAAACATTAGTCATTTTAGAGCAATTTTAAAACTTGGATCTTTAAATATTGCGCAATATTTTGTGACCTTCATAGAAAATTGTTCATGCTAATTTACTGTTTTTGGTCCATCCCCAAACATTTTAAATTGGAGAAGTTGGTTAAGTGAAGAGAAAATTTAACAGATTTACCAGTAGTCAGGTAGTATGCCATTTGAGAACTTTTGATATTTAAAATTTAGGTAAGAAATTTAAAGAATTGCATTAAATTTTTTCCTGTATTCCTGTTCATACATCATCAGAAGAAGAAATCTCTACCTGTCCATATGTTCTCAATTCTGAACATTTGTTTTATTATCGTTCTGTATTATGATATTTTTTAAATTAGTCTTGAATATTTACTTTTAATATAATATACGAAAAGACTGGTATTTTTCAACCATGGACTCCTAATCATTAAATATTAATCTGAGTGCCCTTGTTGACTTTTTTGACGAAATACCAGGAACCTATTGGGGGTAGGGGGAGGTTCAACAGGAGCAAAGTCACCAATCATGGAAATATATCCCGTGAAAGACCACACGGTAAGCTCTCTGTCGGGGGATCCTCCCCTTCAATTGCACTTGAATTTAACTGAGTTTGTTTGGTATTTATCCCCGTATTTATCCCCGTTGGGCAAACCAATAACCACTGCCGTGGCTTTGCAACGGAGCCAAATAGAGCGGACCCTCAAAATCCTTCATATTTAAATACTAACAATAATGAATAACAATAACGTTTATTCAAGATCAAACTACAAGTGTCCGTGACACTAATAAACTATGCCATTTAATTTAATTTGTACTACGCATCCATATATGTGCATAGTGACAAACAGTGACGTCAAGTTGTTGTATGATACAAGGGGAAATGCTTTGGAAATGGTGATGCTAACTTCTTCCTGGTTACAGTTGAATGGTCATAGTCAAGGGATACACATTAATGATTTTACATATACCTGCTTTGACTCCAATTCCCTTCACTTTTACAAATTATTATGACTGCTGAGAAACCTATTTGAAAGCTTTTTTGGCAAAACATATATTTCTTTGCATTTTTTGCGGTACAAGGGGGAAAAATGGGCGGCAAAACAGTCTCGTGTGGGGATGACACCCGTGACCTACTGTATCATAGCGTCGATAATGACAAACGGCTGGTAACTGACAAATTGTAACAAAACACCATCACATTCCTCCAAATCCCATTGTATTAAATTAAAACTGATTATCATTTGGTACATGAAGTGATGAGCAAGACATGTACCTTGTCTTCATGCCAGTCACTTTACAAAAAGTAACTGATTTTCGAATACATACATAGACAAATGGTTGAGAAGTGCTCATATGACATCGCAATATCATACCAGTAAATTTTACTTAACCTAGTCAGCTTGTCACGGTGGAATATTTGAAATTGATATTATCTCAAATGGAAATTGATATCAGAGTTTCTCAGCATTAACTTTCTTTTATTGTCTCTTTCGTATGGAATACACAATAAAATATTTGACTACAGACGGGAATATATTTGAAGAAAGTATAATCTGCTCAAGTGCATCTCTTGTATCAAACATAATCAAATAAAGTGTGACTGTAGACATATTCATATGACCACCAGGGACGGGGGTGAGAGGGGGTGGTTACATCTTCTATATTTCCATGTATTAGGCTGTTAGGTAGAATTTGTGAGTGAGTGGATTTCTATTTGTTTTCAAGCTTCAAGAATCATGCACTAATAAATTCATATAACTTTAAAAAGGGCACCTCCTGCTTGGTCTGCCCTCAACTTTCAAAAAAGTACCTCCTGCCTCCGTCCGCCTCTAACTTTCAAAAGGGCAAATCCTGCTCCCACCCCTCCCCTTACTTCGCCCCGTGGTTCCGACATCGCTGACTCTCCTTCCTTGCTGGAATGTAGAGAATAGAAAAAATGTTTCTCATTTAACTTTCTTTTTCGGACAGTTTTGTTTTCGGTTAACCAAAAAAAATATTGTTTTCCTTTTCTAAAATTATAAAATCACGCCAAGATAAAAAAATTGCCAAACAAAATATATAAATTCGGACAAAAGTGGAAGAGAATTGCTTCCCCAAATCCCACCTATGAATACAAGAAATGGTGGACAACTTGGGGGCGTGCGTTTACGAGCGACGCCAGGTATGGTTCCAATGAGAGAAGCCCCAGGAAGCCTTGGCAGCTATAAGAGAGCAATTGTAATCGATTTCGGAGGATGTGAAAATTTTGTCAAATTTGGCAACATTTCCCGGAAATTTAGGGAAGTTCAAGAAATTTACCAAATAATTTCTGAAAATGAAGGAAATTGCCCAACAGAAATTGAAGCAAATTTCCCGCAAATTGAAGGAGAATTTCTGACACCCTCCACCCTTGCTGCCTTAAGAGGTGACACTATCCACGCCCCTATAATCCTTCAGTATAGGATTTCTTCAATTTATGATATGCTTTATATTATGCCACGATAACAACCAGACAACGCAAGGCCGGTGAAAAATTTAAACTATCAGACTATTTCAAAACACCGATTGCAATATAACCGATACAAATGTTATATAAAAAAAAAAACAGAACCCTATTCTGTGGGGAGATTATAGGAGAGTTTCAGATCCGATGGACCACTTTTCCCAGTAGCAAAAGAGTTTATACGAAAAACAGGGTGCTGTAAAATCTGTTAAAAGCCATCATAGTAGCACATAAATCGATTAAACATTGACCATTTTACAGCCGTTTTAAATCTTAGGCATGCACAAGTATACTTGTTTTGCACATTTTGTGATGTATTACTTTGGTACTTTCTTTTGTAAATCTTTTGTTTTCTTTAGATGTCAATCATAAGTTTTTTTAAGTGGTGCAGCAAAATCTGACCACAATTTTAAGTCTTTGCTATGCGCCCAATAAACTCATAGCAGGAGAAAACGAATAAAGAATTACACAAATTTTGTTCTCTGCCCAGTCATGCATACATTTTGCATGCATTAAAACATGTTTTCTTGCAGTAGAAATCCAGCTGAGAAAAAGATTACATACCTGTCAAGGAACAAGATGTATAAAATGTGCTGCAATCAATTTTTTTTCTTCTTGAAAATGATAGGGCTTTCTTCCAATGATATAGAAATAAATGAAAACATTCCAAGTAGAAGAAATATCAAATACCTTATTCATATGATCAATTATACAGACAAACCAACTTGTTGGATTACAGTAAATATTTGCAGTATTTGCGTTGTCTTTCAATCTGGGCAATGAATACGAACGACTTCACAACACCCCAGTTTTTCTCACTTCGGTGAGGACAAAACACGACAGCGCATACTCACTAATCTAACCAATCGTATGAACTCTATGCACCTCATTTACATGTGTATTTCAACGAAAAACTGATATCTGGGTCATATTTCATTGAGATTAGATTACAAAGGAACAACTTATCTTATGCATTTTAATTTCTAATTTTGCTAACTAGGAAATTACAAATCGTTTTTATTTGTATTAAAAGTGTGGATTTTGTTCAGTCGTAATTCAGATTTCAAAATTTGTAATATTTATAGAAATGATATTGGTAGAATATGTTGCTGCCTGGTTTTAGTTCACTCCAGTCATTATAAGTCAAAAAGTAAAAAGCCCAAAATGGCCGCCATTTAAAAAGTCAAGTTGCAACTTGCAGTTCTTGTAATCCAAAACAGATTGCATTTGTTTTGATTTTATCATCAAACTGCTCAGAAAAATCCACAGAAAAACAGAAAAAAGTCTTATCTTACATGTGGAACATTACTTAATTTGTATAATTTAAAAATGGCCGCCATTTTATAAGCGAACTTACTGTTTTCCCCTACTAGCACTTCTTGGAATCCACAAGAGATTACAATGACTATTATTTTACCACCCAATTGCTCAGAAAGGTCCACAGAATAACAGAAAATGTCTACCAAAATCAAACCAGTGGAACATGGCTTAATTTGCATAAATCCAAAATGTCAATCATTTTATAAGCCAACTTGCTGCACTTCCCCAACTAGCAGTTCTTGTAATCCAAGACAGACTGCAATTGTTTTGATTTTATTATCAAACTGCTCGAAAGGTCCACAGAAGGACAGAAAAATATTTCAGCAAACTCTTACATGTGGAACATTGCTTAATTTGCAGAAATCCAAAATGGCCGCCATTTTAATAGTGAACTTACTGTTTCCTCTACTATCACTTCTTGGAATCCGCAACAGATTGCAATGGCCTTCAGTTGCATTACATAATCCGCCCCTTGAATACTTCATCTAGGTTTTCTTTTACAGCTCCCTGGTTTTATGCATTCAGCGTTCAGAACAGCGTTCTAGCAATAAGACTTCCTCCCCACACAAACTGGATTCACGCAATGTACGTAACCCTGACATTTGGGGAAGGGGGAGGGGGGAGGGGGGGTTACCTGAATAACAAGTGAATGTGTTCTATGTCTTTTTATACAACGAAACTTGAACATAACATTTCTATTTATTGACGTAAATGACAAAAATATAGTAAAAGTCATGCCTAAGGAAACATTAGTTAATGGGACTGGATATCACGTATTAAACTATTGTCTAATGGTATGATCCTATGAACATCATTCACGGTACCATACATCCGTAATTCCAGCGTTAAGCCCACGTTGAGCATTTGATAATCAATACAACGGAAATAGCAAAACCGCAGAACTTGTTTATTGAAAGCTCATGCTGTGTTGTGTAATTTAAACCACTATTAATATAACTGAGGAAATTCTAGCACTGATTTACTCTCCGGATTAAATTTTGGTGTGGTGTTTCATACTTGTAACATGCAGTTCCAGCAAAAATGTGCAGGTGGGGGAAGGGGGGGGGGGGTGGGAAGTGGGTGAGGGGGAGGTCAATGACATATGGGTTTGGGATTCTGCAGGGGTCCATGATTTGGTATCAATATTCAGTGGGGGGAGGTCCGTGAATTAAGATTGGGAACGGGGGAAGGGTGCCCGTGATATGGGATTGGGAATCGGGGTGTCTGTAATTTGGCAGGATTGGAATATGGTGGGGATCGAGAGGTGTTGGCGGGGTCCCTGGTAGGATTGATATAGGATTGGGCTTCAAAGTGGGGTCCGTGATATGATTTGAGAGGGGGAGGGGGTCAGTGATAAGATTCAGGAGAGGGGGTCCGTGATTTGGCATACAGAGATGAGTCTGTGATAGGATTTGAGATTACTAATTTGGTATTCAAAGGGAGGCGGGAGGGGGTTGGAAGGGTCCGTGATATGATTCGTATTTAACTTATTTTTATTAATAAGTATTCTAAAAGTGATCATAACATAATACAAATTGAAATTAATTCAAATAATTCTGTAGCTGAAATGCATCTACATTATCATAGGGACAGATTGATATTACGTACGCTGGGGGAAGGGGGCGGGTGGGGGCACCTGAGAAAATTATGTTAGAAGCCACCATAGAACCAACCTAAAAGCCGCAATTAACTTAGCCACAATTATCTTTAACGCAAAGTATTTTCCTTTACTACAGTACTTTCCTTTACTACAGTACTTTTTGCTCCATCACTGAGCTAAAACACATTATAATACCAATGGATTATCATCTATTTGGATTTGATAAACAACTAACAATCAGATAAGTGTAACTGAAGAGGTGACTTAAGTTAAAGGACTATGGACATCAAGAGGCAACATGGGCTAAAATTGTTTACAATATGATCTCAACCATTAAACAGCAAATATTTCCATCAAAATTGGGTAAAAATTGACCAATTTACAGCATTTTTAATTGTTTCCTGTTATTGCCCATTGACATCAATCACGGGGGGACAGATCTTTCGTCACCTCTTGTAAAACCAATGTTTTTTTTTATTCCACAGTCCACTGGTAATTATGTTTGAAATATAGCATTAGATTAGGGGCATTTTTTTCGTTTTTTTGGTGGGTGGGGGAACTTGGTCATACCCTAAATCATCATTTATCTAAAATAGACAATCTAAAATTCACAGGTAGCTGAATTTGAAGCACAGAATTTAAAGAATTACATAAAGATTTTGAGATGTGTTCTACTTATTGTATCAGACATTCCGCAAAAATGTTCCGTCATAACTGAAAAACTAAATAAGCTTTTCACAAATTCTAAAAACTACTGTATTCCACTCAGATTTTCATGCTCTTTCACATACCTTAAATCTGCTAGATGTCCATAGTCCTTAGATTAACCATTAAAGAAAATGTCCCTTGATCCCTACAAAAACCTCTTTATCATACAAAATATGATTTTAAGAGACTGTAAGAATATAATTTGTTTTACAGATAATCCTTAAATAAGAGGATGTAACCGGAATTAAACAAAGGTGACAGGCTGTTTGTAACAACAATTGCAAAATATAATAATTTGTGGAAAGACAATCAGCTAGCATTAAACTAATTCCTTTTCAAAGTTTATAACATTATCCCTGTAATCCTGTGGTAACTAACTTATGACAATTAATCAACAATTTTTAACTAATAAGTGGCACAAGTAATAAGGAGTTAGATGTTTTCTGTTTTGGATCTTTAGTAATTAGAGAGGAATTATGGTTAATATACATGTATTTTTTGATCTCAAATAAGATTACAATGCCACGTGATACACCTATAACGACCACAAAGAAAACTTCTCACGAAAGTTGGATACAATTTTCCAAAGGAGTTGGGGGAAAATGAAAGCAGAAACTAACATAATACTTAACTTTTGGTCTTGTCTTGTTTTCAATCATTGTTGTAAGTTTCATGATGATGTAGGCTTTTCATCAACCCAGCTTTCTTAACTTGTTGAAGAATGTGATAACATTTCACTTCAAGACATAGGGAAAGAAGGAATAACTTCAGCCGGTTCATTCCGAAAATACCACGTTTACTACCAGTCACAGCAAGTGCACTGAAACGGTCAAGATATTACCTGTAAGAAAGCAAAAAGCGGAAATAATTTTGTTTATTCATTTGATGGGTGTTCTTCACTGCCTTTTGAATTACCAGCTGGAGCCTAGACCTTACTATATGTCAGTTAAACTGAGACCGTAAATACTGATTAATCTCAAAACACTATCGTAAATGTTTAAGTTGTATGTTGTACTGATTTCTCTCTGATTTACCATTGAAGTGCTCCAACTGACCTTTTTTCCCGTAACTGGTAACCTGCCCTTTTCTGGATTTACAATACGATAAAATTAAACAATTACTGGTATAATATAATTTTTTCGTAGGCACTAGTAATAAATTTCACTCATTTTAACCAAAGCTCTTTGTTTTTAACAAAGATCAGTGTAGCTTTGTTCATTATACATATACATGCATATCTTATCACACGGATTTCATTGGGCTGTAAATAGGGTAAATCCTGTCATATGTTCCGTATCTACACAAAATGCGTCATTGTGGTCAACTTGAAAATTGAAATTCTGCGCCGAAGCAGCTCACAATGGGGCAAAGTATTATAATACCTGCCAGTAGTTACTGAGCATGTTTTTGCCATTATTCACAGTAGTTATTGATCATGCGATTCGAATCGGGTGTTTTATAACAAAACAGATAGACCTATTCACATATTCGTCCAAAATAGAGGATGTTCAAATACAGCTTGCAAGACCTAGGAAGTGTCATTTCTGACATTCTAGAGGTACCTTTTTTTCACAAAAAAATTTACACGCTACGCGCCAAGCGGTGGTGGCGCTCCGCTTAGATAGTATCAACGTCGCCGCACCACTAAAACAAACGGTGCTACGCAGTAGGAGATCTGACCTCGCTATACCGCCGTTATCCCATGTTGATTAAACATTTACAGCTGACCCGGAAGTCGTTTTGCAGTAACTCCGAAGATGCAGTTTTGAGCTACCTAGAATTATCAGTCAGTTTTTGGTACTGAATATTCAGATTTAGTGACGTCAAATCAAAATTACATGGCTACCTGTGGAAAGTAGAGGTGTTGAATATGTAGTGCGTGTAGATATATGGATATTCAGCACATTTTTGCGATCAAACAGGTGCATTTAACTGCAATCCCATTTCCATCGGATGCTTTAGAGGTGAGTGGCGAGTCTGCACTTTTGGTTTTGTGAATTTCTCATAGACAGCCAGATATGGACTTGCATATAGTACCATGTAACGGCCGAAAGTTTAAATTATCGTTCAATCTTACTTTCTCACTTGTTGAGTGTGATGTTTCTTGTAAATTTGATATTTTTGTGGAACTTCCGGTTTGGGGCTCCTTATCGCAGCCTAACGTGTTGTAGTAGCTACATCATTTTTTATCGTACCTATTAATACAGAAGCTTAGGGTCGAGAAGGTGCAATACTAAGCATCATGCAATTTTATGCCAGTTGATATTTATATAGAGCCTAGTCTAACATTCGGGCTTAGTTTTTCTTCTTCCTCTTTTGTTATTCTTACATATCACTCAGTTCTGTATTCAGTGTTTGTTCTCTAACGAATACTATTACTAGTCTAGTAGTACTAGTACGCTTATCATTTAGCCAGGCTGTAATGACATTAGGCCTACAAGTGCATGCTAACTCTTCTTAAGACAGATTTTACATTGGCAATTTGCCATTGGGCATATCATTACTATCAGTACTAATGAATTGTCTATAGCAGTTGTTTATCTCTTGTCCTGTACATGCAGCAAGGGGTATGCCTCAGTTTCACAATGTGTCTTTTTAAATTTACATTAGAAAAAACAAATTATCTGTTTTTAGACCTAGGCCTAATAGTAGTACTTCCCGTAGTACCGTCGAGCTGATGTCAGCCGTGTTAGTATGACTGCCGTTAGTGGTAGCTGGCCGTATGGCAATCCCAATGTCAACCCGTACTGAGGGATGTGTATAATAACTACGTAAGACCTAGTACTCCCTGTAATACCGTCGGACTGATGCCAGCGTGTTAGTATGGCTGCGCTGCCGTTAGTGATGGCTGGCCATCCGAGGGTGCTACAAAATCCTATACCCTCCTGTACTATTTTAAGCGAGGTGTTAAAAGTATAGGAAAATCTCAGTTTTAAGATCTTAATGAAAACAAAACCATTCTATCTTCTTTTTTGCCCACAATGATTAGAATCAATGCTTGAAGCCCATTCATGTCTTCAGAAACTGTTTTTAAGGTGATTTTAGTTGTTTTTATTGAATTATTTTGGATTACCTTTCTTTCCGTAAAAATTGCTGACGAGCTCTTCAAAGTACAGTCACTTCAAAATACTGTCATCGTGGCTATAATATTTCAGCAGGGGTATTATATTTTAGATTATTTGAGGGAAAAAATTAAGATAATATTTATAAAGTACAATTATATAATCTAAACATTTCTTGATGTTTTATATGTTTTCGCACACAGTTTTTTTTTAGCAAAACTATTTAATAAAATTATATGAACAAAGATTTAAATATTGTCGGTGAAAAATCAACTTGCAGTTTAGTGGAACATTCTAAAAAATGTTTGCGAACATTGAATAATTAATCACAAACGTGCGGTGAAAATGACGACCAAAATATGAATCTCAGAGAACTTTATCCCGTTGTGGTGCTAAATAGGTAAATATTTAGGGAAAGTTTTTATTAAAAAAGTGTATTATTAATCTAAGTAATATAACTATCCAAAAAGTAAGTTATTTTTCAATCATCAATTTTATACATCGTGTGAATTAAAAAAAAACAGGAATTGTACCTAATCTATAACAACCTTCGTCAGTCAGGAAGAATCCTGGACTTTTGGTGTATTAAGAAAATACACCAAAACTTGGAGCTTCGTAGTATTCATTAAGATCCATGAAGGCCGCCATTTTAACTTGTGATAACGTTATATGAATAGGATTTTTACTAAGAGAACGGTAGTAATTGTGTAATGTAACGTATGATATATGTACATGGTATCAGCGATGACTGAGCCATCATGAAATCCTGTGTCGAGAGGGTTGTTCAAAAGGTCAACGGAAGTCTTTTGTTATTCTATCGCGAAGTCCACAATGAAATTGAAAAGTCTGCGGTCAAATCTAATGAATATTCATTTAATATTGGTTTTTCGTTTTAAAAATTCCCTTTGCGTTCTCATTAAAAATCCCCATTGACTTAACGTTATCACTACAATTAAAATGGCGGCCTCCATGGATCTTAATGAATACGAAGCTCCAAATTTTGGTGTATTTATTATAACACCAAAGGTCCAGTAATCTCCCCTGTCGTACGGCAATCCCAATGTCAATCTGCACTGAGGGATGTGTATAATAAGTAGTAAGACCTAGAAGCTTTTACTCTCAGATGATTCCCAAGTTACCTCAGATGAATCTTATTTCAGTTCCAATGAATCAGATTATGGTCCCGATGTTTTGGGAGATATCAGTGTGGCTGACAATGATGATTGCGAGGAACAAAATGATTTTGAAGAGGGAGTTGAAGTTGAGATGATTATTGATTCTGGTGATCTTTACAGTATCATCTAAGAGTTTCCCATGAGTTAGAACCTAAATATTATATTTTGGAAGGCTTATTTTGTACATGCAATTCATGGTTTACATTTTAAAATTTTATTTAAATGTTACTGTATCGGGTAACAATTTTATAAAACTCTAGATTAATGGAAACCATGAATTTTAGTATTGAAATTGTATTAAAATGTTAATGTGTATATATGATAGGCAATGCAAAATGGAGCCCATCAGAAATTATTTTCCCTATGAAGTATAAAGCACAGATTAAAAGTACTTGCCTGCCTTTTATTGACTTTCAGTTGCCTTTGTTTGAGACATTGTATTGTGAGGCTTACTAAGTGTTTTTAATTTTGCCATGAAGCTGCTATTTACAAGTGCTAAAGCTTTTACTTCCTTTTTTTATTTTAAAAGCTTTACCATACCAGTAACTGTGTACTTCTAGAGACATATAACATTTACCACTTTTTGGATCCCTATCTTTTTACTTTTATATATCATGTGTGTGCCAAAGATCAGTATGTTTTTCATTTGCCATATCTGATGCCAGTACAAATGCCTGTTTTAATGTACAGTGTATTCATTTTCTTTGTTTAAAGAATGCATGTATGTGATACAAATTTAGAAAGAATAAAGTTTTTTTTAAGAACATTCATTAAATTAATTTATTATTTTTACAGGTACCAAAGTCTTTTCTTGCTGTTTTCTTTATATATAGAACAAGTTAACCATTCCAGCAAGCAGTAACTTACGTGCCAATGATGACTTGTATTCTTTCCACTTAATCCCTTGAGCACTTTCAAATTTGGCTCATATATATATAGTATATAATAGTTTATGTACAGCATGATTTTTTTCTCATGATTACTCAAACATTTTTTTTATTATTTTTATTTTCACAGGTACATTATGCATCAGTACAGTGATGGATGAATGCTAAATATTAAATGGTTTTTTTTTTATATTTTTAACCAAAAACCTATTACGAACTCTTTTTAGCAGCCATTGGTAAGTATGTCAAAAGTGAAAATGTCATGACGCCTGTCATTTCATTAACCATTGCTGGGCTTTTATTGAATGCCACTCTGCCACCCCCTCCCTCCCTAAGATATTGTATGATCTGCTACTGTTTTTCATTGAGTGATCATTTAGTAGCATTGAAGATAAGTGATGTCCAGTTTAAATCCTGAAAGTGAATTTACTGAAACCAGGGGCCGTTCAGATAGTGCATTCACAAATGAGTGGCATGGGTCCTGCAAGTGGCTATGGGCATGGACAAATTTAACCAGTGCTGGAGAGCAGTTAGCCTGAAAGACTATTGTTTGCCATATACATTCAGTTGGATTAGCAATAATGTCTTCATTATTTATCATTGAATTGCGGATGATTGTGGAGAAGTTGTGAAAAGTTCAAATAAGTTTGTCTCTCCAAATGTAATTGGCTGGTAAAGAAACACATGTTATTCAAGTGATAAAGATGTTACAATCAGTGTCTTTCTTTCTTACTTGTACCTTGGGAGGACATAATTGATTGCTTTTCAATGGACAGGTTTCAAGTTGTTTACAAAGAGCTGTAAATTCAGAATACAACAACTTTTAAATTTTCTTGTACCTGACCTGACCTGCCCATAAATTAATTGGTCACAATAAAGTGAGTTGGTGGGTACAATAGCTACATGAATGTTATCTTTTTTAAAGTTATTTCGTAATGCAGCTGTGTAAAAAAAAAAAAAAAAGCTGTGTAAAACTGTAGTATGTTTAAAGTGTTGGTAGCGATTAACAGCATAATATTTGTGCTCTTCATGTTTGTACCTTTTAAACTGTACAGTTTATTTTTTGACATATACTAGCTATGTACAGTTTTACAACTATAAATGTACATATGAACAGTAAAGAATGAGAGAATGTGTCTATTTTTCTAAGAAGTACCATGATTTATCACTTGTGAGCTTCCTGTGCAAAGTAGTCATAGTATTAAGTTTTGCCTTGTTTGTATCTGTCTGGTTTTCTATTTGTGTAAGGTGGAAAGTCCATTATATTGTATGTATGAAAGACTGGGTGACATATATTAAAGCCGGTTTGGGTTACATATATTGTTTTATTAAAGACTGTCTGGGTGACATATACTGTATATATCTAAGGCTTTCTGGGTGACATATTGTATTTATTAAAGACTGGGTGACATATTGTATATATCTAAGGCTGTCTGGGTGACATTGGTTTTTATTAAAGACTGTCTGGGTGACATACTGTATATTGTCTGGGTGACATATACTGTATATATCTAAGGCTGTCTGTGTGATACGAGGAAGTGCCATTCATTCTAATTTTATAGAAGTGTCAGATTTGTTATATTTATAACAAATAATATTAAAGAAACTTACAGTAATACACACTTGATGTGGAGTTTTTTTGCCAGCTGTTTATATTTATATTGTGTATTGATAGACTTACATAAGCACTACCCTTTATTCAGGTTAACTTGATAAAGATGTATTTTTATTGCTTCTTATTTTGTTGCATTTGAAGATAACAAGAGTTATTATTGTTTAATCTGTCTCCATTGTGTCTTATTTATTGCTTTTCTTAAATTAAAGTATTCCAAAGGTGGATGTAAGGATGGTCAATCGAGGTCATTAAGTCATTGAAGGTATTGGTGTGCTAATTTTACTTCTGTATTGTTTGAATCAATTTCCAGTGCACCCATTGTGGTTAACCTCATCCTGAATTCACCTTTGAAGTATTTTGAGTTTTTTCTGTAGCTGTTTTAGCATTGTGTTGGCAACCTTGTTTAAGCTATAAACTGACTGGAAAAAAAAGAAGATAATTCTTTTGGAACTAATTAAACTGATTTAAAACTTCTTTTTGAAAGTTCCCATTCTCATTGATTTTTCAGATGGTTATTTAGCCCAAAGATTCAGGGTCAAGCCTGAACCAAGTCACACCACAGACTAGAAAATGATACCTGGTGCTTCATTGTTTTGTGGTGGGCATCCCAAGGAAAGTGGGTGTATATGCAAAGGTTTATGGGGAGAATGTATTTGTTCTATGTGAAGTATTGCCAAGTAATATTTCCTTTCCTTTGTTTCGCCTATTTCCCACCATTGCAACAAGGATCTTCCCTCTCAACCTCTCAAAAAGGACTGGGAATGGCTGAAACGCCCACCCTTTTCCTTGTAATTTCTGGACCTTGACATCACAGTTCGACTCTTCTCACAATTGTCCCCCCTCACCTTTCCCTCCTCACCCCTTCCCCCTCCCCCATCACCCTCTCCCCCATAACCCCTCCTTCATCACCCCTTCCCCCTCCCCGATCACCACCACACTCATTTTTTTAAGGCTGGCTATATCATTTGCTCCCGATGTCATCCATTCGTTACTATTTTGCAAGAGGAAAAGATAATGTATCCCGCGGACCAAGTACTGAAGGACAACACCATGGATTACTTTGACGTTACATTTTGTGTTTTATGAACAAATACCGAACACAGTGGAGGAATTGAATGGGAGATTAGAAGCAATATCCACTACCTCAGTTGGACTTAATTTCCATACACCCACTTTTGATCTAACAATTTTTGCTAAACTGCCAAAATGCATTTGTGTACCATATATGAGGGTCGAATCCAGGCGCGGACTGACACATAAAAATATACCGGTCCAAGTAAAATGACCGGTGCCTTCGTCTGACCTTACCACGCAAAAAATAATAAGTGTCATAATGTTTATTCGTTCATTTGCATGAAGCATACAAATATTTTTGTTTTATTTCCTGAAAAAAATTACATTAGCTAGTCCAATGGGCCAGCGGCCAAACTCAAGTTATGGGGGAAAAGTCGATCAGCGTGTTGGGACCGGCGTCTTGGACCACTGGTCCAGTTGACCAATCTGCCCCTGGTCGAATCCATAACTTCATAATTATTGCAAGCCCAGTTGGAAATACCACATTAGGGGCAAACTATGAACTGTCTCTCTTCTCGTCATGTTGTTAAACCCAGTCTTCTCTTTTTTTATTTAATATCTCATCCAATTTTTCTTAACCCCACCGACTGAACCCCCATATAACCTCCAACCCAAATTTACCCAACCTTTATTATGTCTTTTTTATATATTTAAAAGCTTAGCTTATTTGTAAAGTGTTCACCATACTTCTAAAATGTACCAGGAAAGTGTCATTTGAGATGTACTGTTTTATCCGAACTTAATTTGCCCTTCTCAATCGTTTTCAAATAATTGAATCTCCTAAATTGAGTGTTGGAACCAGGCTGCTCCTGCAATTGCACTGATAGAACCAGTGTACTTCCGCAACTGCACTGATAGAACCAGTGTAATGATGATTAATATTCAAATGCCTGATGCCTGGTCATATATGTTGAATATTCAGCATTCAAAATGGCGACCATCACACGCGTGTTTAACATTCGAAATCTGCATGCAAACGTTTTGTGAACTACCCTTCACAGCGTAACTGTCTAGTGTCGATTAGTATTTTGTGTCAAGAAGTAAATTTCTTACAATTTTAGCTATGAAATTCTTTTGTTGATTTTGAAAAAGTCAATTTAGGCCTAATTTTCGACCATCGGCCGATACGTTCGATCGGACTAGTGGTAGGTCTTGACCTTATTTTTTCCACTTGTATATCAGTATACATAAGGGTTAGGCTGTTCTGTGTTTGCTTTGATGATATTTCTCCATAAAGTTTCAATCATTTAAGTTAATTTGACTTATAAAGAGTGAAATTTTGCTCGATGTTGTGCCGTACATTGCATTTGAATTTCGAGCCAAATTCAAAATTGTATGACGTCCGCAATGTTTAAAGTTTTCAGGTCAAACGAGGTCAGATTTCCGACTGTACGGGCCTGCCTGGAGGAACAAAATATACTTGGCTTTTTCGAATAGACGCGCGTGGATGAACGATAAAAATCATGTTCATCCCATGTCGCATGCATATACAAAGTCCCTGGTTATTCTGTATTGGAAAAAAAACACATGCCGATATCTTAGAACCTGTTGTCTTGATTGGTCTTTCCTCTATTTTCTACGTTCACTTGAAAGTTTCCCTCATTTTAAAGCCATTTTGGGATTTTTTTTTTTTTTTTTTTAAGGGGAGGGGAATTTTGGATTTTTTTTCGCGGGGGCTTCGCCCCATTGTTAGATGTAGTAGTTATTGATTTGTTACCTTTATTTAAACGTTTTCCATAATTTCAAAGCAATTCTCAGCCATCAAAAAAAGCAATACTTCAGAAATTCCGAAGGCTTCTCCACCAGATCCCTATCATGAATTCCCTGCGACCCTACGACGCATGGAAGGTAAGTATAACTCTCATAAATATCCCTGCTGCGCTTAGCGGGGTAAATTTACTTCAAGTTATACCTTACCTTCCATGCTATAAATATATTCAACCTGGTCACATGACCTGATTCTAACGCACTTCTAACCGACCTTAAAAACGTAGTAACCAGCCAAGCCCTGACCTCCATAATACCTCTACTATCCCTCACACATAGCACATATTAATTTTTCGAATGAGTTTGTGTGACCCCACGCTTTTTCAAGATTACTTGTTGCAACATTTTCGAAAATCCAAACGACCTGCCGACGGCATCTTTATGTTAGCATTGTCATTTATAAGACTTAAATAACACTGGTTTTAATCAATTTCTTATTTGGCTGGGCCCCCTCTGACACTTTAACCTGGCCCCGTTCCTGGTCAGTGGCCATGCAGAGTAAAATAAGTGATGGGGGTACGATGAACAGAGTAAAATAACTGAGTGGGTAATATGACCGGCCCGAGTAAAATAAGTGCTGGAGTGAGGGGGTAAAGGATAATCCTAGACCCCCTACCATGCATAACAAGCTGATCAAAATCAGTGGCCCCACTTCCTCTGGAATAATGTCTTTGAAAAGGAAATATATAAAGCTAAGCAAGCTATTACAATTTTTGAAACATTTCTCAGAAAGTTGACACCCCGAAATCCACTTTCAAGATTGTTAGGCTTTGTTAAGTTGGAAACAACTGTGTTGATGATAAAATCAAACATAATATTAATAAGGAGAGGGGAGGGGGGAGGGGGGAGGGGGTTGCCCTGTTCCTGGCCTGACCTAATTAGCCTTTTTTAGTTGAAGGGGAGGGCCGGAATTTTCCAAAAAAATCTACAAAATAGGCCTATTCAGTATGTTGGATTGTTTTGTCATGCAAATGAAAGCGATCGTTCTTTTTCAGTAATCATGTGCAGGTAATTGTATGCCTGTATGCCGGCCGTCTTGGCAAAATGGATTAAGAAATTTCACAGAATTTTTAACTTCCAGAAATTTTCAAGGGGCGTCATTTGAAGGTGATCATTCAAGTTCCGAGAACATTTATATGCTGCCATCGGCTGTATTGCGCATGCACGCATAACGTGACCTATAACGTCGTGGGGTTCAGGGGGAAGCCCTATGGTATAGGGGGAGGGGAGGGGAAGCCCCGTGAAGCTCTGAAGATTCGGTGTTTTTTATTCTTCCATATGGGTTGAAATGTTGAACAGTTTATCAGATAATCAGTGCCAAATGAGGACATAATATGTGATTTTATTTGACGAAGAAAATAAAATCAGTTCACTGATGATAAGCTTTTTTGGCCGGGTTTTCTATCTCTAAACAAAAATCTGATAATACGGGATAGTTTCCAACGGTGGGTAAATACGAGGAAAATACTGTACAGACAGATATATTCTGGCAAAAACTCAGTAAAAATGGCCAAAAGCGTTAAAAGCAAATTAAGAAAAGAAATAATCTGCCATATGGACCGACCATTACATTTTTTTACAATTTTGCACTTAAACAAGCTGGTGATAATTTAAACATTTTGCAGTGATAACATTTTATCACTGCATGTTTATATGAAAGCTAAGACATTAGATATTTCAGAAATGTAATCAAAATTATAAAAAAGTGGACAAAACTATGAAAAATATGGAATATTTGGCTCAAAAGGGGCTTAAAAATGACCGCCTTTGCACGACTATAACTTCTTGTCAGAATCGACCACAGTGTTAAAAGTTTCATGTATGAATTCCTTACTAAACGCTCTTAATATTGATGTTATTCTCCATGTTATTTTCTTAATGCACATCAAGTGTCATGTGACATTTTCATTCTTCTAAGCTACTTAAAGTCGACATCTTTCTGGTTCAGCAGTTGCGTAGACATTTTGAAAAGTGGAGGGGGTGAAGATTGCAGAAAATAAAAACTGTTGGTGAGTCAGCGTCAATCCGAAAACAAAGCACAAGCGTGAGGGTCTAGGGGCCCGCCCAAGGGCCCTTGGGGTCCAGGGGCAATGTTCCGGAAAGCGCTAAAGGTTGCTTACTTTGGATGGCCCGAAATGGTAACTTTTAAGTACAGTTAACATATCTTCAGCCTTGGTTAGCGGGTCCATGGAGCAAAGACAATTTTTTAGACCATTTTTACAGCCTATGTAGGGCAACTGATCTTTATTTATACATTTGTTTGGGGATTGATCATATGTTAAATAAACTTGGGAGTCATTGGTGACAAATATCCCTCACTCCCACCATCCCTAATCCACCCGAAACCTAACCTCACCCTAAACGGCAACCCAATCCCTCATGTTGATCACCAGATTTCTCGGAATGCCCCTCGACTCTAACTCAACTACAACAAGCACATTATCAACCTCAAGTTGAAGTTCAACAACGTTCTCAACCTTCTCCGTGTGATCTCTAACACCATCTGGGGAACCGATCGGCACACCTTCCTCAAAATTTACAGGCTTACCACCCGCTCTAGATTAGACTACAGCAGCATCGCCTATGGTGCAACCCACAAGTCTCACCTTCGCAACATTTACACTGTCCAAAACGAAGCACTAAGGTTCTGCCTAGTCACTTTCAAAACTTCCCCTATCGCCAGCATCCATGTAGGGGCAAAGGAACCCCCTTTCCTTCTCCGCTGGTTGCAAAAAACTTGGTCACTCCTATGCCTCTAATATCCTTGCTAAGACTTAAAATCCTACCCACAACCTCATCAGATGTCCAACTTTCTTCGCCCTCTTTGATAGAAACAAAACCCTCATCCCACCCTTTAGCAATCGCATCTCTCCAGAGCTCCGCCAACTCAACGTCAATACCACCACACTGGCCCCTATCTCCTGGCCCACCTTCCCTCCATGGGACACACCCGCCCCTCCACCTTTTTATGCATCTCAACCTAAACAAGGCCCATGCCAACCCGACCTTTTTATCAACTATACACAACCAAATCAAAAGCCATTTAACAAACTATACCCCCATCTATACTGACGCCTCAAAAGACGGAAACAAAACGGCAGCCACAGCCATCACTCACGACATCACTCTAAGTAGCAGACTTCCTGACAACTTTTCCGCAGAAGTCAAGGCCATTCTAGCTCCCAACTACATCAATTACACAGCCTCCAACCGTTTCGCCATCTTCTCCGACTCTAAGTCGGTTCTCACTTCCATACACAATTAAAAGTGGGAAAACCTCATTACTCATATCATCCTCAAAAGCTTTTAACCCCCTCTCTTCGCATCAAAAGTATCCTCTTTTTCTAGTTCCCCAGTCACATGGAAAACCCAGGGAATGACAAAGATGACTCAGCCGCCAAACAACCCCTCAACTTACCCCCTACTTCATTTCACAGATCCTTCTCTGATATCAAACCCCTCATTACATCCCAAGTCCACCAACTGTGACAAACAGAGTGGAATACCCTCACAACCAACAAACTATACATCCAAAATCCAAAAAATATCTTCTAATCAAACAACCTCAAACCTCCCTCGTAAAGACGACGTCAACATCACTCGCCTCAGAGTGGGCCACACCCACCTAACTTACTCTTACCTTTTGACTGACTCACCACCCCTACTATGCAATAATTGCAATGTTCATCTGACCATCAGTCATCTCCATATCTCCATGGACTGTCCCCTCTTCTTGCCCCTTTCCCCTTTCAGTGCTATTGCTGAACTCTTTCATAATAACCCATCCACCAATATCCTCTCCTACATCAGATACACCACCCTACTATGACAACATTTAGACTAAACTCCCACCACCATCACACTCACTCTGCACGCCGTCTTTAACTTTCATTCCTTTTGATTTAAGCTCTCCCTTTTCTTTTAACCTTGCCGGCACAATATGACCTTCACTGTAGAGGTGCCGTTAAACCCCACCAACCGACCATCTAATGACATCCCACTCTATGTCCCATATGACATCGCACCCCATGTCCCATATTACATCCCACCCCAAGTTACACATGACACCTTATCCCATGTCCCAAAAAACATCCCACCCCATGTTCCATATGCCATCCTACCCCATGTCCCATATGACATCCCACCCCATGTCCCATATGACATCCCACCCCAGTTCCCACATGACATCCCAACCCATTTCCCATATGACATCCCACCCAATTTCCCATATGACATCCCACCCCATGTCACATATAACATCCCACCCCATGTGACACTACCTCATGTCCCATATGACATCCCAAGCCATATCCCATATGACATCCCAACCCATGTCCCATATGACATCCCAACCCATGTCCCATATGACATCCCATCCCATGTTTTAAAGGACATCCCACCCCATTTCCCATATGACATCCCACCCCATGTCACATATGACATCCTGCCCCATGTCCCATATGACATCCCACCCCATGTCCCATATGACATCCCACCCCATTTCCCATATGACATCCCACCCCATGTCACGTATGACATCCTACCCTATGTCTCAAATGACATCCCACCCCATGTCCTATATGACATCCCACCCCATTTCCCATACGACATCCCACCCCAAGTCACATATAACATCCCACCCCATGTCACATATGACATCCTACCCCATGTCCCATATGACATCCCAAGCCATATCCCATATGACATCCCGACCCATGTCCCATATGACATCCTGCCCCATGTTCCATATGACATCCCAACCCATGTCCCATATGACATCCCACCCCATGTTCCATATGACATCCCATCCCATGTCACATATGACATCCCATCCCATGTTCCATAAGACATCTCACCCCATGTTACATATGACATCCCACCCCATGTTCCATAAGACATCCCACCCCATGTCCCATTCCACCTTATGTGCAATATATGCCATATACCTTTGCTCTTTGCAGTCATTATGGTTGTTCGCAACTCTAAAACTAAGTAAAATACCAAGATGTTGATTTAGTCTTGTATGTGTTCAAGAAACTTTATAATCGTTTGTATTCATCACTCAATATCAAAAATGTGTTCATATAACTTGATTCCCATTGCATTGTACATTTATGTTTAACGACAGTGTTTAACGACAGTGTTTAACGACAGTGTTTAGCGACAGTGTTTAGCGACAGTGTTTAGCGACAGTGTTTAGCGACAGTGTTTAGCGACAGTGTTTAGCGACAGTGTTTAGCGACAGTGTTTAGCGACAGTGTTTAGCGACAGTGTTTAGCGACAGTGTTTAGCGACAGTGTTTAGCGACAGTGTTTAGCGACAGTGTTTAGCGACAGTGTTTAGCGAGCGACAGTGTTTAGCGACAGTGTTTAGCGACAGTGTTTAGCGACAGTGTTTAGCGACAGTGTTTAGCGACAGTGTTTAGCGACAGTGTTCAGCGACAGTGTTTAGCGACAGTGTTTAGCGACAGTGTTTAGCGACAGTGTTTAGCGACAGTGTTTAGCGACAGTGTTTAGCGACAGTGTTTAGCGACAGTGTTTAGCGACAGTGTTTAGCGACAGTGTTTAGCGACAGTGTTTAGCGACAGTGTTTAGCGACAGTGTTTAGCGACAGTGTTTAGCGACAGTGTTTAGCGACAGTGTTTAGCGACAGTGTTTAGCGACAGTGTTTAGCGACAGTGTTTAGCGACAGTGTTTAGCGACAGTGTTTAGCGACAGTGTTTAGCGACAGTGTTTAGCGACAGTGTTTAGCGACAGTGTTTAGCGACAGTGTTTAGCGACAGTGTTTAGCGACAGTGTTTAGCGACAGTGTTTAGCGACAGTGTTTAGCGACAGTGTTTAGCGACAGTGTTTAGCGACAGTGTTTAGCGACAGTGTTTAGCGACAGTGTTTAGCGACAGTGTTTAGCGACAGTGTTCAGCGACAGTGTTCAGCGACAGTGTTTAGCGACAGTGTTCAGCGACAGTGTTCAGCGACAGTGTTCAGCGACAGTGTTCAGCGACAGTGTTCAGCGACAGTGTTCAGCGACAGTGTTTAGCGACAGTGTTTCAGCGACAGTGTTCAGCGACAGTGTTCAGCGATTCAGCGACAGTGTTCAGCGACAGTGTTCAGCGACAGTGTTCAGCGACAGTGTTCAGCGACAGTGTTCAGCGACAGTGTTCAGCGACAGTGTTCAGCGACAGTGTTCAACGACGGTGTTCAACGACGGTGTTTAGCGACGGTGTTTAAAGACGGTGTTTAACGACGGTGTTTAGCGACAGTGTTTAGCGACAGTGTTTAGCGACAGTGTTTAGCGACAGTGTTTAGCGACAGTGTTTAGCGACAGTGTTTAGCGACAGTGTTTAGCGACAGTGTTTAGCGACAGTGTTCAGCGACAGTGTTCAGCGACAGTGTTCAGCGACAGTGTTTAGCGACAGTGTTTGTTCAGCGACAGTAGCGACAGTGTTTAGCGACAGTGTTTAGCGACAGTGTTTAGCGACAGTGTTTAGCGACAGTGTTTAGCGACAGTGTTTAGCGACAGTGTTTAGCGACAGTGTTTAGCGACAGTGTTTAGCGACAGTGTTTAGCGACAGTGTTTAGCGACAGTGTTTAGCGACAGCGACAGTGTTTAGCGACAGTGTTTAGCGACAGTGTTTAGCGACAGTGTTTAGCGACAGTGTTTAGCGACAGTGTTTAGCGACAGTGTTTAGCGACAGTGTTTAGCGACAGTGTTTAGCGACAGCGACAGTGTTTAGCGACAGTGTTCAGCGACAGTGTTTAGCGACAGTGTTTAGCGACAGTGTTTAGCGACAGTGTTTAGCGACAGTGTTTAGCGACAGTGTTTAGCGACAGTGTTTAGCGACAGTGTTTAGCGACAGTGTTTAGCGACAGTGTTTAGCGACAGTGTTTAGCGACAGTGTTTAGCGACAGTGTTTAGCGACAGTGTTTAGCGACAGTGTTTAGCGACAGTGTTTAGCGACAGTGTTTAGCGACAGTGTTTAGCGACAGTGTTCAGCGACAGTGTTCAGCGACAGTGTTTAGCGACAGTGTTTAGCGACAGTGTTTAGCGACAGTGTTTAGCGACAGTGTTTAGCGACAGCGACAGACAGTGTTTAGCGACAGTGTTTGGCGACAGTGTTTAGCGACAGTGTTTAGCGACAGTGTTTAGCGACAGTGTTTAGCGACAGTGTTCAGCGACAGTGTTTAGCGACAGTGTTTTGTTTAGCGACAGTGTTTAGCGACAGTGTTTAGCGACAGTGTTTAGCGACAGTGTTTAGCGACAGTGTTTAGCGACAGTGTTTAGCGACAGTGTTTAGCGACAGTGTTTAGCGACAGTGTTTAGCGACAGTGTTTAGCGACAGTGTTTAGCGACAGTGTTTAGCGACAGTGTTTAGCGACAGTGTTTAGCGACAGTGTTTAGCGACAGTGTTTAGCGACAGTGTTTAGCGACAGTGTTTAGCGACAGTGTTTAGCGACAGTGTTTAGCGACAGTGTTTAGCGACAGTGTTTAGCGACAGTGTTTAGCGACAGTGTTTAGCGACAGTGTTTAGCGACAGTGTTTAGCGACAGTGTTTAGCGACAGTGTTTAGCGACAGTGTTAGCGACAGACAGTGTTTAGCGACAGTGTTTGCACAGTGTTTAGCGACAGTGTTTAGCGACAGTGTTCAGCGACAGTGTTTAGCGACAGTGTTTAGCGACAGTGTTTAGCGACAGTGTTTAGCGACAGTGTTTAGCGACAGTGTTTAGCGACAGTGTTTAGCGACAGTGTTTAGCGACAGTGTTTAGCGACAGTGTTTAGCGACAGTGTTTAGCGACAGTGTTTAGCGACAGTGTTTAGCGACAGTGTTTAGCGACAGTGTTTAGCGACAGTGTTTAGCGACAGTGTTTAGCGACAGTGTTTAGCGACAGTGTTTAGCGACAGTGTTTAGCGACAGTGTTTAGCGACAGTGTTCAGCGACAGTGTTTAGCGACAGTGTTTAGCGACAGTGTTTAGCGACAGTGTTTAGCGACAGTGTTTAGCGACAGTGTTTAGCGACAGTGTTTAGCGACAGTGTTTAGCGACAGTGTTTAGCGACAGTGTTTAGCGACAGTGTTCGACAGCGACAGTGTTTAGCGACAGTGTTTAGCGACAGTGTTTAGCGACAGTGTTTAGCGACAGTGTTTAGCGACAGTGTTTAGCGACAGTGTTTAGCGACAGTGTTTAGCGACAGTGTTTAGCGACAGTGTTTAGCGACAGTGTTCAGCGACAGTGTTTAGCGACAGTGTTTAGCGACAGTGTTTAGCGACAGTGTTTAGCGACAGTGTTTAGCGACAGTGAGCGACAGTGTTTAGCGACAGTGTTTAGCGACAGTGTTTAGCGACAGTGTTTAGCGACAGTGTTTAGCGACAGTGTTTAGCGACAGTGTTTAGCGACAGCGACAGTGTTTAGCGACAGTGTTTAGCGACAGTGTTTAGCGACAGTGTTTAGCGACAGTGTTTAGCGACAGTGTTTAGCGACAGTGTTTAGCGACAGTGTTTAGCGCGACAGTGTTTCAGCGACAGTGTTTAGCGACAGTGTTTAGCGACAGTGTTTAGCGACAGTGTTTAGCGACAGTGTTTAGCGACAGTGTTTAGCGACAGTGTTTAGCGACAGTGTTTAGCGACAGTGTTTAGCGACAGTGTTTAGCGACAGTGTTTAACGACAGTGTTAAACGACAGTGTTAAACGACAGTGTTTAAGGACAGTGTTAAACGACATTGTTTAACGACAGTGTTTAAGGACAGTGTTTAAGGACAGTGTTAAACGACAGTGTTAAACGACAGTGTTTAACGACAGTGTTTAACGACAGTGTTAAACGACAGTGTTAAACGACAGTGTTTAAGGACAGTGTTAAACGACATTGTTTAACGACAGTGTTTAAGGACAGTGTTTAACGACAGTGTTTAACGACAGTGTTTAACGACAGTGTTTAACGACAGTGTTTAACGACAGTGTTTAACGACAATGTTTAACGACAGTGTTTAACGACAGTGTTTAACGACAATGTTTAACGACAGTGTTTAACGACAGTGTTTAACGACAGTGTTTAACGACAGTGTTAAACGACAGTGTTTAAGGACAGTGTTTAGCGACAGTGTTTAGCGACAGTGTCTAGCGACAGTGTTTAAGGACAGTGTTTAACGGCAGGGTTTAACGACAGTGTTTAACGACAGTGTTTAACGGCAGGGTTTAACGACAGTGTTTAACGACAGTGTTTAACGACAGTGTTTAAGGACAGTGTTTTACAACAGTGTTTAACGACAGTGTTTACCGATAGTGTTTAGCGACAATGTTTAACGACAGTGTTTAACGACAGTGTTTAACGACAGTGTTTAACGACAGTGTTTAACGACAGTGTTTAACGACAGTGTTTACCGACAATGTTTAACGACAGTGTTTAACGACAGCGTTTAACGACAGTGTTTAACGACAGTGTTTAACGACAGTGTTAAACGACAGCGTTTAACGACAGCGTTTAGCGACAGTGTTTAGCGACAGTGTCTAGCGACAGTGTTTAAGGACAGTGTTTAGCGACAGTGTTTAGCGACAGTGTTTAACGACAGTGTTTAACGACAGTGTTTAACGACAGTGTTTAAGGACAGTGTTTTACAACAGTGTTTAACGACAGTGTTTACCGATAGTGTTTAGCGACAGTGTTTAACGACAGTGTTTAACGACAGTGTTTAACGACAGTGTTTAACGACAGTGTTTAGCGACAGTGTTTAGCGAGTGTTTAACGACAGTGTTTAACGATAGTGTTTAACGACAGTGTTTAACGACAGTGTTTAACGGCAGTGTTTAACGACAGTGTTTAACGACAGTCTTTAACGACAGTCTTTAACGACAGTATTTAACGACAGTGTTTAACATAAACAACATAGTGTGTTGATATAAACGCCAAACAGTGTTCAAAAGCTGTTACACAAAAAACGCTTCAATGTGGTTTTTTTAATAAACGTTTTAAGGTGTTTATAATAACTAAACATGTTTAGGTTCGATAAACATAGTGTTAAGGTTCAACAAATGCTTGTTGGTGTAAGTGCCTCAATGTGATAAACGCTTGTTGGTATAAACACCCTTGCTCTTACAAAAAAGTGTTTATTTTGGTGTTCAAAACTAAACACTTAGTATATACAGTGGTATATATGGAGGCGTAAGTGGGGGGTTCCTGGGTGCTTCACTCCTGGACCCCACAGCCTGAGGAGGCTCCAACCTTGCATGGGTTTGACACAATATTTAAGGGCTATGGACATCTATCAGATTTAAGATATGTGAAAGAGCATGGAATTTTGAGTTTAACAGTCTTTAAAATTTGTAAAAAGTGTATTTAATTTTCAAGTTAGGACTAAACAAAGTTTCAAGATTTGTTCATTTGTGCAGAATTTGTGATATAGTAAGAGGAGCACATCTCAAAATCTTGATGTAATTCTTTAAATTCTGTTCTTCAAATTCAGCTACTGCTGAATTGTAGAATGTCTGTTCTAGATACCTGATGATTCCGGGCATGACAAAGTTCTGAAAACTCTTTAATGTCACATACTATTGTGCAGTGACAGCTACAAATTAAAAATGCTGCAAATTGGTCATTTTTAACCAATTTTGATGTATATTTTTTTTTGTTTTAATGGTATAAACCGTACCTTGATTCATTAAGTCCATGTTGCCTCTAGCTGTCTATAACCCTTTAAGCAATATTCTGCAATCAAAATCACAAACCCTACCAATCTTAAATTTAAACCATTGATTTTACGCAATTTCTTGCAACCAAAATCAAGCTTTGCACCTGGACTTGACATGATTTGACATTGAAAGAAAATGATATTTTAAATCGTGAGAAATGCAGGGCTTCCAACCTTCCAAAGAACTGTCCATAGATTTAACATAATCGTAGGGAAATTTCTGTTATTGGCTTCCAGCACTTCGCCCTATATCATCCAAAATAACGACAAATCAGGGCTTCCCGCGATATAAGGGACATAATGACTTAACTGCCGCAAGTATAATCTCATAATGAACTCAATGAATTTAACTTCCATCTAAATGGTGCATGCCAATCAGTGGCAATGGAACCGGGTGATGAGGTCCCCAATACCACCCCCTCTCCTTCATAATAATGAAGGTGTAACAAATTGATTTTGAATTGTCAGGCATGTCTGGTTCCATGGCATCTTCTCTCCCCAAAATAATCCATTTTCAGAAAATTTCCCTCAATTTTCGTGAGGTTTGTTTCAATTTTTGTAAAATTTCTCTCATTTTCGTGTTTTCAAGAAAATGAGTTGTAAAAACATGCGTCTAGAGAGGTTTTACTGTGATTGACCATCTGTAAAATAATAGTAATAATAATAATGATTATGATGATAATGACGACGACGATGACGACGACAACGACGACGACACGACGACAATAATAATGATATTGATAATAATAATGATAATAATAATAATAACCATAACGATGCACTGGAACTGGATGTAATTTTCTACATTTTAACATACACAAGGCATGACAGATTGATATTCATTTGATCATCATCATGGTATACTATTCAGGCCATCTCGTTACACAAGTCTGACCGACAATAAATATTAACAAAGAATATATCTGTTCATTTCTGTTCATTTTCATGTGCTAATTTTTTTTCTTCTTTCTAACATGTCATAAGTCTAAGCAAGAAAGATAATAAGTGAATAATATGAAAGTAAGAATAACAAGGTTTAAAACAGGGTTAATGCAAATTCCTAATGTCTCTTCTCCTTACATGTGTGTAAAAGTGTAGTAATTTTTTTTCTTCAGGTGTTTATATTTATTTCATGTTAATCTTAAACTGAAAATGTTGGTTCCGGTGCAGCCCAAATAAACAAGATTTTCTTGGAGGCAAACTAAGAATTAATTATAAAACATAAATACAAATTTCTTGTGCAACTTAATTTTCACAGCAGTCATTTAAAAATAAACTTCCAGTAAAAACCCTTTAACTAGAATGGTAAAACCGTCATGGTTCGCGTGCCCATGGAAATTGACACCCATATCATATGACTCGGCCGATTATAAAAATGACATCTCGTATTAAGTCCCACATGGCATCCCATATCCCACATGGCATCCCATGTCACACATGGCATCCGACCCCATGTCCCATATGACATTAAATTCCATCCCTTGTCCCACATGACATTCCACCATATTTCCCACATGACATCCCATCCCATCCCTTGTCCCACGTGGCGTTCCATCATATGTCCCACATGGCATCCCTTCCTATGAGACCCACATGGCATCCCAACTATGTCCCATATTGCATCCCATGTCCCAAATGACCTCCCACCCCATGTCCCACATGGCATCCTATCTCATGCCTTGTACCACATGACATTCCACCATATCTCCTACATGGCATTCCACCATACAGTATGTCTCACATGGCATTCCACCATAAGTCCCACATGGCATCCCACCCTAATGGCATCCCACCTTATGTCCCACATGGATCCCATCCTACATGTATGTCCCACATTAATCAAATCGCATGTACCACATGACATCCCTCCCTATGTCCCACATGGCATCCCTCCCTGTGTCTCGCATCAGTGGCTTCCCACCTGATGTCCCACATAACATCCCACCATATGTTCCACATGGTATCCCTCCCAATGTCATCCTACTTTATGTCCCACATGGCATCACATCCCATGTCCCCATGGCCGCCTACCCGATGTCCCACATAGCCTCCTACCCTATATCACACATGGCATTCTACCCTATGTCCCACATGGCATCCCACCCTGTTCCACATGGCATCCCACCCCATGTCCCACATGGAATCCCACCCCATGTCCCACATGGAATCCCACTCATAGGTTCCATAAGAAGTCTCATCCTAGCTATCACAGCCCCTAATTGAGCATACTATGTATGAAAGTGTCAGTTCATTTAAAAACTTATTTGCAAATGACTTGTTGTAATGGGGTGGGACCCCATGTCCCACATGACATCCCATGTTCCACATGACATGACATTCCATGGCATTCCACCCTATGTCCTACATGGCATTCTACCATATACCCTACATGGCATTCCACTCTGTTCCACATGGCATCCCACCCATGTCCCACATGGCATCCCACTCCATGTCCCACATGGCATCCCACCCCATGTCCCACATAGTATCCCACCCTATGTCCCACATGATGTCCCATAGGCTCTATTAGAAGTCTCATTCTGGCTATCACAGTCCCTGATTGAGCATATTATGCATTAAAGTGTCAGTTCATATAAAAACTTATATGCAAATGATTTGTAGAATAAGAAAAGAGGGCAGACTCAAATGATTATGCCTGATATAGTAGCCCTTGGTGTATACCATATGGTATATATTATATCATATGGCCCCATCCATGTCCCACATGGCATCCCTCCCTATGTCCATATGCAGTCACATCCTGTCACACTCCCTGACTGAGCATACTAAATAAAAAAAGTCTAGTCAGTTCATATACTGTAGCAACTTTATGCAAAAAAACACAATAATAAAGGTGGAGTTTAATAATCATGCCTGATACAATATTGTTGCCCAAATATTTTGAAGAATTAAAGAATTAAAATATCCAGTGCTATGAGAGAGATGCTTGATGATTTCTGAAGAATATTGAAAAATTATATCATTTTTGACAGTTATCTTCTAAGGAAATATCAAAAGTTTTGTAGAATTTTTAAGGAAACTAGTCTTCAATCCTGTCTTACAGTAAGTGTCTCTAAAAAACTTAAACATTTTGTATAGAAATTCTAACCTTCCAAAAGGATATCTGAAAAAACTATAACTTTTTCTGAGGAACTCTGAAAAAACTTTAAAATTTTCTGAGAAATTCTCAAAATAACTTTAACATTTCTGAGGAAATCAAAGGAAAAACTGAGGACGGCTGGATGAAAGTGCGATTACTTAGGTTCGCATATGATTCGCATGCGAACCAAAAATAAGATTACAAGATCAACCCTTTGAACCATTGCATAAAACCAAAACTGCCAAACACATGGACATTTTCTTAAAAGCCCGCTTATGTTTGACAAAGAGGTGCTTATAATCACCCTTATACTGAAATCTGAGCTAAATTTTTAAAGAGAAACAATAAATCAATGGACTTGTATTGTGCCAGCACTTTTAGAAATGATAACAACAGAGATGACCGTGGGATTCCCTTTTCTTACATTCCATGTTCATCCAGCAATGAAAATCATTGTTTCAAATAGTTTGTTTTGTTTTGCATATGTTTAAGTAATCTTTAAATAATTTCTTCTTACATCAGTCTGCATGTGCACGAAATATACATACACATCTTACTACAGATGAAAGGATTAGTTCAGCAATCTTAATCTGGTAAGGTGATATTTAAGTGTAAAGTTTGATGTCATCTGTGAAGAAACGACTAAAATCAGACTAGTTTTGACATCACATTAAAAGATTCCTTTA
Source organism: Chiridota heheva (assembly GCA_020152595.1). Classification (NCBI taxonomy): domain Eukaryota; kingdom Metazoa; phylum Echinodermata; class Holothuroidea; order Apodida; family Chiridotidae; genus Chiridota; species Chiridota heheva. The sequence goes on from JAIGNY010003143.1 coordinate 1,481,500, forward strand.
AGTTTTTAAGTATTATATCATATTTTTCCTACTATTTTGTGGCTTAAAGAAGAAAAACAGAAATTGATGGTAATTATGATTTACTACCTAAAGAAAGTACAAAAAAAATATTCAAATGGCAAAAAAAAAATCAAATAAAGGCTCTCTTTAAAATACAAAAGTCTTATTAAGAATGTTAGGATGGAGATGCCAACTTCGCATGTAGTAGTTTTACAGCACCAAACATTTCTACATAAATACAACAGAGCTTTAAACTTAATTCCTTAACAGAATAAGATATTGGATTGGTTTCTTAGCCATTTTGTACAGTACTTCTTAAAGTCCCGTCATATAAGACTGCCCATAATGTTGAAGCTCATTTTCTGTTTCCTTGACAGATGAGAGCACAAGAGTACCACTGGACAGGACGCCAACCCATTCCCCAACAGTGCTGGCACATATTTTACAACTGAGTGAGCTGAGGTGCTTTGCTCAAGGATTCAAAGCAGGGATTATGGCAGGAATCGAGCCTGCTACCTTTTGAATATGAACATGATTCCTTAACCACTGAGCCACTGCACTTCCTACTACAGGTAGCACATAATTCAATATCCTCCTCATTAAAAATATGATATAAACATCAGCTTCAGTGTCTTTTATGTACCACAAAACAAGGTTTGGGAATTTGTATGTAATTTTCTGTAAAGTACAATTCAACCCCTTTCTTTCAACATTAGGTAATTGCAGGGGCTCAGGCTTTCAGCTAAACATTTAGGGGTCTGTAGTCAAAAAGTAGCCAAACATAGCCAACAATATTTTCAGTATTGCAGTGTGTGTCATTTTTTTTTTTTAAGGTACAACACTTTGGCATATTTACCAAAATACTGGAGTGTCTGGAGAAAAACTACAATAACTACTCCAAAATACCGTTGATACTAGGGATGTCATGATATGGCTGTCTAAAGTAACAATATTGGCTAACGAGTACCTGTGGCAAAAGAATTGCAAGTACTCTTGAAACAGTGGGCAAGTCTAAATCTTTTTCATCAAATGAACATAAGAGATCAAAAAATTGCAGAACTAGTACAGGAAAAGTATTGACTAATATGAACAAGTTAACATTGGAATGCTGTTTTCCCAATCATGAAAGGTTTATTACGTTTTAATGATTTAGTAGCATTTTGAACTTTTAGTGCATCCAAATGGCAATATCAACCAATTTCTGAAGAAAATGAAATATTTTTAAAATTGATACATTGGAAATAGGACAAATCACAAAATGTGCAAAGATGCAAATTTCATCTCGTTAGCAAAGAGATATCACGGTATCATGATAATTGACATATCATGAGAGTCCTATCTAATACTCACAATTTAACACATATATCCTAGAAATTCTCCCCCAGTATTTGAACATCAAACACAAAAATATAAAAATACCTGCAAAGAAGTAAAACCTTATCTTCTAAAACTCATACCACACCCCATAGTTGGCAAAGAATGAACAGTTACTCCTAATCAGGCATCTAAACTCAGTCCTTCTAGGGTCCATCATAATACAATGATGATATATCAGTGACAACAGCCAAAACATTGCATGTGCAAATCTAAAATTTCACTTGCACCCAACAATGTTTAACTAGTAACACATGATTTATTTTCATTTCTGTATACACAGGATTATTCTTTTGATGCATAGAAAGGAAGCTTTCTCTGGAATCTGTAGAAATGTAGGAGACAAAAACAAATGTTCTAGTTTTATTTATGATAAAGAATTAACCCTTACTCTACCACGCGGCAATATTATCGCCGTTTTGGGTTCCCATCTTTGACTCCGCCTCCCGAGTGCATTTTCAAAAAAGTGCTGGTAGAATAAGGGTTAATGAACCCACAACAAGTGCGCCAACTCAAAAATATATGCAGCATGATCCCGTTGGGCGGCCCAGCGGGTCACTGAGGCGGATCGAGTCCGACTCTGCTGCTTGGAAGACAAAGGACCCTTCAATAATCAGCCCTTGATTAACCCTTCCTAACTATACCACACAGCGATATTATTGCCGTTTTGGGTTCTCCATCTTTGAATCCGCCTCCCGAGCGCATTTTCAAAAAAGTGCTGGTAGAGTAAAGCTTACAGTAATAACTACCAAAACCCTTATCAACTATCTTAATCAATTGTCAAGTTATTCAAATTTAGAGTCTACTTCTATTTTTTTTTTTTTTTAAATCATCCCAATGATGACATTATTTGCCCTACTGTATGTGCTAACAGACCTAAAGTATTCATTTGGAATATTCTTTGCAATTTTCTTTCCAAAATGTTTTGACATGAAATTCCAACGTATAAAATTATGAATATCATAAAGGCCTACAAATAAAAATGTATAGACCCATGCAAAGGAACAATTACGTCTTAGAAGTTCAAAATTTTGAAAAAAGATAAAGAAATGTATTAATGTTTAATCTGCACTGGGTGTGTCGCATCCGTTTTTACATTGCGTATAAACAAAATGGCTGCTCCCATGTGGGTTTATATCACAATAATTAATGTTTTAATAAACTATAAAATATATATATGCTGAATTGTTGTGTAAGATGTGAAATTTCTTCACTTGACTTATAATTATTATATTTATCATATCAAATAAAGAAAAAGCTTTGTGTCGCCCAGGAAATCTATAACTAAAAGCTCAAATCTTGCAATCAAAGTATAAAACAAACTTATTTTTGTAAATGAAAGGCCTAAGCCGGACAAAAAAATTCAAGTAACGTATTAGGTTCATGTCAGAAAAATATATTCCTGATATCAAATTCAACAACAACAATCTATAAAAGAATGTAGAAGAAAAAAAAAGACAATTTTGAGACCATAGAGAGTAAATGGAATAAATTTTTGCATTATGGTGTGTTTTGTTCAGAAGATTTCAATGTAGATCTTCATCAAAACACATATGTTAAGACTTTCAATGCGTTTGGAGCAATTGCAGAAAAAGCTACCCTGCGTTTGTAGAATTAAAAAATCAAAGGCCATGGGGATACACTGGGATCTGTGTGAAATTGATAGAACTGTCCTCTTTAAAACGACACATATTCAAGTTTAGTAGGCTACAGGGGTAACTGTTCTACAGAGGCTATATACCTACTCAAAATAACTTAGGCTACAGGGGCTACAGTGGGTCATATGCCTACTTCAGATCAGTAGGCTATGGGGACTACGGTGTTATTGGTCATATGCCTACTCAAGATCTAGTTATTGTCACAACCCAGTTACACGTATATTATCATTGGGACATGCATGTAAATGTTGTGTAACAGGATTATTGCAGTTACCCTTTTTTTTAATTAAAGACTGCAATGAAGCAACCAAAATTTTTAACAAATGCGTCAAACTCACATTCTTTTCACACAGCCTAATGGGATTTCACCTCCTCTTTCGATTAAATGTTTAAAAATTGTATATTCAGCAACTTTTGAAGGGAGAAATTTGGCAAACTTTCAGCCACCGATTATGAGCCTGTCAATGTTCTCCCAAACTTTTGTATGATTACTACTACAATCAGAGCATGGGGTGTTTTACTGCAAATTCGGGTGTTGAGTGTTCACTACTGATGCATCTTTCGCTACTGCAAGCAGAAAGTACTCCCGTACAAATATCGCAAAACGCCATCTATTTAATCTAAATCTATCACTCACATGACAATTTACCTTCGACTGTGATCATCACAGTGCAAACTAATGGCAAACAGTGTTGAGAGTGAAAGTGTCCCAAGAATCATCTTATTTTGCCTTAATAGGAAAATGTTTTGAGCGGTTTTTGCTCATGAAAACTTGGAAAAGGAATAGGAGAGTTGTGTGGATGCAAATTTGAACACTCAAAAGACAAGTAATTTGAACAGGAGCTCGTAACCATTTTTTGGTCGTAGCATTGTAACTCAGTTAGAATTTAAATTAACACGCCGACCATATGGAACTTGAATAATCCTTGTCAGGCTGTAAATCAATAAACAACAGCAATTAGTAAATGTCATCCAACAAGAACAAAAAAATCAGTAAGTAAAAGGCCTGGAATGAAAGGAGGAGGTAGGGGGAGGGGGGGGGGGGGGGGTGGTATATGTCGAATAACTACTCAAGATCAGTGGACTACAGGGGCTACAGTGCTAAAGAGACAATTTGAGAGTGAAAGACTATAGGACTAAACAGGGAAAATAGATCTCGAGGGCTGTGCTAGAAAAATGGGCTACAGTGCTATGCTGAAAGTGTAAATTAAGTCCTAAGTTGTAAATTTACTTCTGGTGTAACTTATATAGCCTTGCCTATGGAGATAACCAAGTTCAATATCACAGGGTATTCTGCAGTTATGCCACTAGTTTCTCAGTTTATGAATGGAATGGAGTAATATCAGCTCAAAGATCACGTTTTGCTGGAAGTTTTAACGTTGGATATCTTCCAATTGTCCCCTCAGGGAGAATTGAAATTCTTTCAGCTTTTACGTTGCGCTGTATACGGGAAAGGGAAGAATTAGGTTCTGTTGAGTTATATGTGATAGAAAATGCGTGGTTGAACTGCGTGTAAGCTTGCCTTTTGTTCAGGGCTACAAGATCCATCACAAATATAAGATATATACGGAATAAAGCCAAATACAAGGGAGCATTAAAGTTTATGCCGTTTATATAACTTTACCTATTTACATTTTGTGTTACAGTATATATGGGAGAGGGGAGAATTATAATTCTCCCCTCTGCAGTATATATCATGGAGAGGGGAGAATAAGGTCCTTGCATTACACGTGAAAGTCGGCTTTATTCAGTCAGATGTATTCCAATAACCCCTATTTCCGCTCTCTAATATCAATGGCCGAGCAAGCCTTCAAGTTTTACCTTGTAAGACGATCAAAAATATTTTTGTTTTTGGCGTGAAGTTAAAAACTTGATGAAAAGCTATATAAATATACTCGTGGAATTCTCCCCTTTCCCACACTGTAAGTGCCCAATATGTACAAGAAAGGGGGAGAATTACACGAGTGAAGCTTCTTGACATTTCTTTGAGTCTCTAGTTTTGGCGTAAAACGTAACCTATTTTACTTGGGAAATACATGTTAAGCCCTAGGCCTACCTACAATACTTACAAGTTACATGACAACATTTGTATATGGAAAATGTAATTGCAAATTGTTCTGCAATCCTAAAACCTAAAAATATGGGACAATTAAGGCATTATGAATTAAAAAACACATTTTTCCTCGAAACTAGTCCACATATTGACATAGGCCTACTGTAGACTGTACAGTAGTTATTCGTCATAGACCTACAGTAGGTGTACCAATTCAGCACATTAGGAATTGTTTTTACTTCCTTTCGTTATATGTAGTTTTCTACTTCTAAAAATATCATTGATAAAAAGTTTAAGATATGAATATTCTACTTAAAAGTATTTAAACTCTAAAATTTTTATTATTTTTTAAAATTTTCATTTCGAAATTTCGTCAAGATGTACATGTACCACGAAACGTATACCAGTTGAGAGTATTTTCTGCAGTTGACAGAATCTTCAACCGGGTGTCTTTTTACGACGTCATTTCTCGTTATGGCTTTTGACGTCATTTCTTGTATGGCAACACACATAGTGATGTCATACTGAAGTTGCAAATGACTCACCACATAACGATAACACCGCAATGATTCTGCGTACACCCTCATGTGACACATCACCTGACTTAAGTTTTTTTTTAATTCCTGCGGGAAATCTTGAAACTTTTTACTTTGTTTAATGTCTGAATGTTTGTTGCTCGGGTCCCACGCACGTTAAATGCTTAACACCAGTAACACTAACGTTGGTCAGTTAGTTGTATTTATAGGCAGCTAGCTAAGTATACAACTATAACTGACACTGATAGTTAGTTCTAAATAGCGTTTGTTATGGAGTCTGAGGTACTATTAAATGGATAGTGTATAATTTATTTTGCATGACAGCACTGGATAGGTCGAGTAATTTCATCAGGTGTCATACAAGTGCTTGGAACTTCCAAGCTGCTGAATGGAAGTAGATTGGCCTAGCACTCAAAGACTATCTGGGGTGTAAGATTAGCTTATACTTAGGTGAACAGGGTTAATTTAGCATTTGTGACTGCACTTTAAATTCTTGCAGATCATCATAAATTGAGGGAAATATTATGGGATATATTTTTTATTGGGAGTAGGTCTAGGCCTAGGTCCGAAAAACAATCCCTGCCTGCTCCTACTGTTTCTTTCATTATTGCAGATTAGTATGAAAGTGACAGCAGTTGTAAGATTCGGGGCGTAGGACTAAGTTAAAGTATAAAAGGCAGCGAAGGTCACTTTAGGCTAAGGCTGGGCCACTGACATGTTGACAGAGAATAATTCTCAAATTGCTTCCAAACTTTGGATATCTTAGCATTAGGTACATCCAATTATAGATGTAACAGTTATATTAACACTGAAATTATACACTCAGAAACAATTCGATCAGCCAGTAATTTGATCATCCGGGACGGGGACGGGCTTTTTATCGGTGAAAACATGCAACGATTTGTGTGCAATTGAGCACCATGCTTTAGCCTATGTAGAAATACACACCGTGACAATTCATGTGTTTGCAAAATTCTAAAATATATCTTTCTGCGACATTAATTTCCACCAAAGTTGCAACGATTTTCTGCACGAATAGGCCTACACAAGCAGACAAGCGAACGTAGATATTTAACTTTGACACTAAAGGGGACTGGCTGTAACAGTAAGCTGCTTTTGTTTTCAGCGGCAAACTGGTCATTAATATTTACGCACGCAATTATGACATCCTGAACAGGCCTAACGTTAGGCCCTACTGATATAATTTCTCATATAAGCCTAGACCACCTACTGTTGCGATTCATCAAGCGAGGGGATGAGTGAAGTTACAGGCAAATCAATTAATGTCAAATGCCATTCCTTTTTCAGGGGAAGCCGAGCCTATTGACCACAGCCTCAGTTGGTTGTAGCCTATCACTTGCAAATCTTATCCAAAAGGGAGAGAGCTTATTAATGTACAGCCCTGTGCATTATAATGCCAAAACTTCCTTACCTTTCATTTCAAGGGTATATTGTTAACTACGTAAGGGCAGGCCTAAGAGTGGTAATGGCAGGCCTAAGAGGGTAAGAGCAGGCCTAAGAGTGGACAGACCTCTCTAGACCTTCCACCAAATGAGATTCAGCAATATGCACTGAACCACATATAAATTATACGCACCTTGATTCAGTGCTCAAAATTAGCATAAGGCGCTAGAGCTAAACTACTTGATTTTATTTCATTTATTTTTTGCTGATTTTTATTCATTCATTTTTTGCCGATACCAAATGGTATGTGGACCACTTCCAAGGAAAAATGTGTTTTTATTTCATAAATCCTTAAGAACAATTTGAAATTATAATTTCCATACAATATTTTTGTATATTCAAAGTATTTCATGTTATTTTCTTTCAATTTTGATCAAAAAGAAGCCAAAATTAATTTGATCACCAATATATTTGCCTAACTTGTAGGCTTCGTAGGTAGAGCTTAACATGTATTTCTCAAGTAAGTCAATTTACCCTTGATGCCTTAAGGTAAGAATAGAATAATGGTGTATGTAACAACAAATTCCATTATTCTCTGCGAGCAAGACATAACATTCCATTTTACACATTTTAGAACTACAATTTTAGTGGAACTAGTCCCATGACTAAACATTTTAAACTTACAATAAAATGTTGAAACAACACCAAAATTAAATCAAAATTATACTGGTAGACAGAAAACATGTTTGCAGTTATTCCTGTTATAAACAAAAACTATTAGCAAAGAATATATTTGATAATTTTCAAGATTCTGAACAGACAACACGGCAGACTATGGCTAGAAAAATCCCTCACAAATAGCATTACAATTTTTTAAAGAGTTTAATGAAAAACAATATCGATGCTTGCTTGTTATAGGTGGAAAGCAATATATTTTACCAATTTTCGGTGGTATTGGTCATTTTTCTATGAAGACGGAATTTTTGTGAACGTTCTTATTGGAACTGGTCCTTTCGCTCAACTGGTCCACATACTGTAACATAGTCCTAACGTTAGGGCTGATCACTCAACATAAAGACTGAGTGAGACCAAATTTTGTAGGATAATTTTAATTTTAATTTTACGTTGTGAAAGTCCGGATAAAATTCGATCAATCTTTTTTGGATTTGTCACTTTTACTTTGGGAAATAAATGCTTTTAGAAAAATCCCTAAAACATGCCTCACATGTCAGAATACGTTCAAGATCAACCAATCTGTTGATTCCGTCATTGTTCGAGTATTAGGAGAATGTAAATAAATTACGTCATTGTTCTAAAAGCGTCTACTCTGCTATGACGTCATAAAAAGACACCCGGTTGAAGATTCTGTCGACTGCGTATTTTCTACACACACGATTTCCTGCAATTCATCTAATTTTTATACATATACTTTTCAGCTTTTCACAAATATAATGAACAAAAACATCTGAAATACACTCTTTGATACAAGGTTTAGATACAATGATACCCGTCGGCCAGTCGGCTATTAAATAAAATTCATTTTAAGATTGAGCCTTTTTTATCGTTTTTGTATGTACCAGTTGCAGTAGAAAAATAACAAATTGCGTATTCATAGGGCGCAAGCGCAGTCAAGTAGTTTTGAAAAAACAATACGCTAAACTGGTACCGGAATTTTGCAAGCGATAAAGGTTGCGAAAACATGGAAAAACAATATCTATCATGCAAAATTTATCTATTTTGCAACTTTACAATAATTTCCATACATTATTTTACCTGCGAAGCTTGACCATGTTTTTAAGGATTTTTTTATTCGTGCGTTTCTGATCAAAACAGAAAAGAAGTAGTAAGATTTTTTTACAGAATCAAGTGTTTCGAGTAAAGTAGGCTCGAAATCAAAAGGTAAAAATGTTTTTTTTGCTCGAGAACGGAAACATATTTTGAGGTTATAATTCACCACAAATTCGTAATTTTGTATGTTTTAAGAGTAAGAACAAATGGTAAAATTTTAGCAATAAATGACAAGAAATAAACGAATAAAAAAAGTACATGTGCTGAATTGGTACACCTACTGTAGACCTATACTGTTCCAGGCCTTTTTTACTTCCCTACTGATCTGTTTTTTTGTTTTTCTTTCTTGTTAGCTGATGTTCACTGTTTGTTGTTGTTTCTGATTTACGGACACAAAACAAATGTAGTTACGTGTAGGCCCTACGTTGGTTGTGACAAACTAGGCTAGGCGGCCCTAACGTTAGCCTAAGTTAGGTGCATATATTTTTTTTTTTGGGGGCGGTCAAGACTGCCTGAATTACCTGAGCCACTAGCGCAAATCCAATGCAATTAAATAATGTAGCAAATTAAAAATATGTTTAATGATATTTTTCCGGTACAAAAATAACTTTCAATTCTTACACGTTCCCAAGAAGACAGCCCTTCTTTCACACGGTTTAAAAATGAATCGTCATAGCAGGGTAAATTTCGTGAAATACATATACCACGTTCGTTACACTTAACGTTAACGCATGCATGTACGTACGTAGTCAGGCTAGTACGCTGGTGGCGTAGTTCTAATACCTCGCGCTAAGTAAAAAGCAACAAAATCTATATTTTTAACGAAAAATGCTGCAGAAAAATAAGTGCTTGAAAAGTTCCCAAATCAAATTACTTTCATTATAAACAAGAAATTTTTGAGATATAGTTTCGTTTTCTAACCAAAAAGGGAAAAACAGAAGTAAACATAACTCACACTCCAATGATATTGATTATATATACTGTTGCAAAATTCCATTTTTCAAATCTTTTAGGAAAAATATTAAAACAACTCAAAGTAATTTTTTCGCTCTAAATATTCTTTAGGTCATTTTCAAAAAGTGGATGACTAAATTCCTCACCAACAGTGCTTTGATTTTTCCAAGGGAGTTAATGTAGAGATAGGTTTACCTGAATCTGTAAACATATCTCGAAGTAAACATAACTCCGGAAAATAGATAGGTCAGGTAAAACATATCTACTGATATAATGTTATATGTATATATATATATATATATATATATATATATATATATATATATATATATATATATATATATATATATATATATATATATATATATATATATATATATATATATATATATATATATATATATATATATATATATATATATATATATATATATATATATATATATATATATATATATATATATATATATATGTATATATGTATATATGTATATATATATATATATATATATATATATATATATATATATATGTATATATATATATATATATATATATATATATATATATATATATATATATATATATATATATATATGTATATATATATACCAATAGCAGTAACGCTTTTGCCGTAATTACACTGGACTATGTCTGTATTTGCCGTGCTCCTGACTGTTTGGCAGGTTTTGCAGATGTGTAGGAGGACATTTTACATCACAGTCAAAAATCACTCTGCCTGTGAGATTATTTACCTGCATCGCATGAGGAAAATTCATCGGGTAAATTTTTCGGCTTTGTAACGTTCTTTCTGTCTGTAAAATTCGTCCTTTTTTCAATCAACTGATAACTAAAGCAAGACTTATTCAACCTTTAGCTAAAAGTTTTGCAAAAATGACGTTCATTGATCCATCTTTTGACCATGAAATCATCATCGGCAAATTGGCACGTTTAAACTCATTATATATTCATAAATCCGAGTGGGCGTGAATACGTACAGAAGAAAAGGAACGACTTTGCAGAGTTTGGGGATTAACTGTTGATCCATTCTGATTGCATGACACTCAATGGTACAATAGTCTTTAGAAATTTTCCATTAACTTCCCTTTTGCAGTTTTCCCAAGCGTTTACTCACTCAATAAATGGAACATAACTTTGTTTAATTTGCGTTTATCGGTACCGTTTTTGTATAACCATTTTTGCGGGTTCTTAATTTTTTACTAAAAGTGGTTGTAGGCCCTATACCCAACATTAACGTTATGTGGAAGTTACAGTATACCATGCAGTAATACTTACAGCTTAACGTAACAAGTGGTGTTGCCAATCATGAAAAAATACTGGACCTAAACTTGAGTTGATATTTCCTCTTTATCCACAAGAAAATGTCGCAAAATAGTGTTTATGCGATATTCTGACATGTCAGATGTCTGATGTAATGAAATTGATGTTTTGACGTAGCCTAGGTCAATGTAAAATAGTCACACCGTGAAAGTTATGCATTTTAAACGTATATGAAAAAAGCTAGCGCACCAAATTCACTGTCCTTATTCTTACGTCACATGCCTTCTTTTAGTAGTGAAAGTCCAGCCATTTCTTGGCCAGGGCTTCACTTTTTCGTGAATATCTCAGAAACGAGTGGAAAAGTTTGATAGATATTATTTTTATGAAATGTTCAGAAAATTAAAAGGAACATATTTGTGGCAAAATCTCTACCTGTCCATATACCTTTAACATCAAATTAAAAAATTAGGTAAAACTAAAGAAAAATTAGCAATATTTCCCAGTAATTGAAAAAATTTCTGATAATGAATGAAATTTAAAGAAAAAATCGAAAAAATATTCCCAAAATTAATGTAATTTCCTGAAGTTTGAAGCAGATTTCCAGATTATCATTAAATCATCTGATATGTCAGCCTCCAGTGTATCACTTTAGTTTACCTTGTTTTTTTCTTTTTGTTGACATTTTTGTGTCGGGGTAAGTGGGAGGGGGCACGCGCAGACGAAGTACGAATGTAGCGACAACTAACACTGAGTACATCATACAGTGTACGCTAAGGTATTTTGTATTACCAGGAAGTTGCCACTTAGGTATTACGCAAAACCATATAAAACAACATAGTGCATAGCATTGTTGGCATGTATTTAATTGGATGTGAGACCAAACTGTAAAATCACCGTAATGCTAATGAATGATAATTACTTCAACGAAAACCTAAATAACATAGGAAATTTGAGAAAATACCGTTGTCCTAAACTTAAACATATATAATATACATACAAATCCATGGCCTATATACCTAAGGACGTTTTGTAAACATGGCTTGGCGCATACCTTTACCCCCCCCCCCCTCTCCCTGCCCCTCTTCCCCGTGATGAAAAATTATGTACAAATTGTTTAAAAGATGCGTAATTGTCACCTTCTATTCCGCCTGTTTCGCGTTTCCATACTTTATATTTTGTAAGCAAAAATGTTACAATTTATAGGAAGAAGAACTAACTCCAATGGTGTGAACGAAATCTTAGCCAGAAATACAAATAAATGACTTTCCTTTTGAATTTTTCTTGTAGAATATTGAGACTGATTTGCATGTAGCCTATCATCATGATGTTTATACTAATTGTAACTAAAATATGCAAACATATTTCAAAAATTGTAAAAGATAAACAGTTGTTACGTGACGAGGGAAACCCGCCAAAAATGTACGCTTCCTTTTTTTTCAAGATTCAGAATTCGAAAATAGTAAAAGATATACATTTACAAGATACACAATTACCACGTGACGGCAACACATAAATACCAACCAACCAAAAACAAAACTTTACTTTTTTCTTCAAATTTTTAAAATACAGAAGTATTAATCAATCTAATACATTCTTCATATATTCATCATTTGATTTGAGGTGCCTGTTGCCTTGAGCTGGCAAAGACCAATCGCAGGATGATTTTCATATATTCATCAATTGATTTTAGGTGCCGGTCGCCTTGAGCTTGCAAAGACAAATCGCGGGATATTATTCATATATTCACCATTTGGTTTGAGGTGCCGGTTGCCTTGAGCTGGCAAAGACCAATCACGGGATAATGACACATATTGTGGGGTCAAAATTTGTCTCCACATGCCGCTCACCAACCAATTCATACAAGTTGAGTGAGTTGCTACTGTTCGCGGTTGTCTTTTACGCCGCAATCCCATGCAACTTATTTGACAGAAAGTTCAATTAACCATTCCTGCATCCTACTGTCCTACGATTATTGACATGGCACGATAGCTGCACTGTTTTTTCTTTTAATCAGAAAATTAGAACTGAATGTCTTTATGCTGATATCACACCTTTAAGTTTGCCTAATATTTTGTCTGTGTATATGTCTGACATACAGAATGGTTTTAAAGTACGGAAACTCAGGAAAATGTTATAAAATACAATGCAAATATTCCGACCTTTACATCAATAGACAATTAACTTTGCAACTTCACCATTCATTGGCCTGAAATTTAAATGTTCAGTAGACGGAAGGTTCATTTTTGTAAACGGTGCCGCGTGCATGATCGGAATTAGCAAACAAACTAGTAGGCCTACACAACTGTTTATTATGTGCGCACAGTATTTGCGCAATTAGTATTTGTATTCGAAAAACATGGCGAATTGAGACTTCAATTGAGCACACGGCACTGATATGTCAGTGACCTTTGAGGCGCATTGATTTCAGCGGAATGAATTTTGATTGTGCTGGGGCGAGGGCGCAAATTCCTTACAAGAAAGATGTCTGAGAAATGTGAGAATGTGATCTAAAAATGACATAGTCTGATTTAGTCACACTTTGAAATGAACTTGAAGCTTGGTTATCTTGGAATAGTAGCTTTAAATACTCTCTTGATCATGCGGGTACAAACAGACCTTTGACCTTTGACCTATTAATCCCAGAGTCTACGGGGACACAAATTGATTTGCCAAGGTATCATGGTACAACATAGGGTTGGAATAAATCTTGTATTTGTTTAGTTAAAACTGGCGCAAAAATGTACAAATTAGTACATAATTACCATGAAAATCACATATTTGTATCTGACATCTGACCCTTGACCCTAATCACTTAAATAACTTATGAACTTATTCACATTGATCACACTGTGACCCTACTGTATGACACCATTCATGCTCACGTCACACTTACTATTCCATAACTTTAAGGAATATTGGTGAAAAGAAATCAATAACTCTTTGACCGTTGACCTTTGACCTCAGAGTCTACAAGCCACAAATTCATGTACCAAGGTATCATGGCACAACATAGAGTTAGTATAGGTCTTGCAATTGAAT
>JAIGNY010003138.1:0-5000 GCA_020152595.1 Chiridota heheva
TTCAAGAATTCTATGGATGCGATTGCGTTTAAACTGAAACCATAGCTCATTGGTAGGTGATACAAATTCTTGCGGCACCTGATCACCTGTTAGTACCCTCAGTATGTTTAAAGAGATCAGAAGACCAGATCCTACTATCAGTGAGTCAGAAGGGTGCACGGAGAACGACGTGAAATGAACAGAAATCCTGCTTCCCAGATATGCTTTGAAGAGTCTTACTTCGATAAGAATGGGATAGTAAATCGGATAATATATCGTTTCCATAGTCAAGGAGTAATATAGCCTTTCAATATCTGTCAAAGTGAAGATAATTAAAAAGGTCATTACTCAAGAGTTATTCTTTGACATATATAGCCGGATTTCCTGTTTTGAACCTTTAATCATTAATCTTTCCTTTGATTGATGGATTGGTTCATTGATAGGTCAGTCGATCGGTCGGTCGGTCGATCGATCGATCGATCGATCGATCGATCGATCGATCGATCGGTCGGTCGGTCGGTCGGTCGGTCGGTCGGTCGATCGGTCGGTCGGTCGGGTCGGTCGGTCGGTCGGTCGGTCGGTCGGTCGTCGGTCGGTCGGTCGGTCGGTCGGTCGGTCGGTCGGTCGGTCGGTCGGTCGGTCGGTCGGTCGGTCGGTCGGTCGGTCGGTCGGTCGGTCGGTCGGTCGGTCGGTCGGTCGGTCGGTCGGTCGGTCGGTCGGTCGGTCGGTCGGTCGGTCGGTCGGTCGGTCGGTCGGTCGGTCGGTCGGTCGGTCGGTCGGTCGGTCGGTCGGTCGGTCGGTCGGTCGGTCGGTCGGTCGGTCGGTCGGTCGGTCGGTCGGTCGGTCGGTCGGTCGGTCGGTCGGTCGGTCGGTCGGTCGGTCGGTCGGTCGGTCGGTCGGTCGGTCGGTCGGTCGGTCGGTCGGTCGGTCGGTCGGTCGGTCGGTCGGTCGGTCGGTCGGTCGGTCGGTCGGTCGGTCGGTCGGTCGGTCGGTCGGTCGGTCGGTCGGTCGGTCGGTCGGTCGGTCGGTCGTCGGTCGGTCGGTCGGTCGGTCGGTCGGTCGGTCGGTCGGTCGGTCGGTCGGTCGGTCGGTCGGTCGGTCGGTCGGTCGGTCGGTCGGTCGGTCGGTCGGTCGGTCGGTCGGTCGGTCGGTCGGTCGGTCGGTCGGTCGGTCGGTCGGTCGGTCGGTCGGTCGGTCGGTCGGTCGGTCGGTCGGTCGGTCGGTCGGTCGGTCGGTCGGTCGGTCGGTCGGTCGGTCGGTCGGTCGGTCGGTCGGTCGGTCGGTCGGTCGGTCGGTCGGTCGGTCGGTCGGTCGGTCGGTCGGTCGGTCGGTCGGTCGGTCGGTCGGTCGGTCGGTCGGTCGGTCGGTCGGTCGGTCGGTCGGTCGGTCGGTCGGTCGGTCGGTCGGTCGGTCGGTCGGTCGGTCGGTCGGTCGGTCGGTCGGTCGGTCGGTCGGTCGGTCGGTCGGTCGGTCGGTCGGTCGGTCGGTCGGTCGGTCGGTCGGTCGGTCGGTCGGTCGGTCGGTCGGTCGGTCGGTCGTCGGTCGGTCGGTCGGTCGGTCGGTCGGTCGGTCGGTCGGTCGGTCGGTCGGTCGGTCGGTCGGTCGGTCGGTCGGTCGGTCGGTCGGTCGGTCGGTCGGTCGGTCGGTCGGTCGGTCGGTCGGTCGGTCGGTCGGTCGGTCGGTCGGTCGGTCGGTCGGTCGGTCGGTCGGTCGGTCGGTCGGTCGGTCGGTCGGTCGGTCGGTCGGTCGGTCGGTCGGTCGGTCGGTCGGTCGGTCGGTCGGTCGGTCGGTCGGTCCGGTCGGTCCGTCGGTCGTCCGTCGGTCCGTTCGGTCGGTCGGGTCGGTCCGTCCGTTCGTCGGTCGGTCCGTCGGTCGGTCGTCGTTCCGTCGGTCGGTCGGTCCGGTCGTCGTCGTCGGTCCGTCGGTCCGTCGTCCGTCCGTCCGTCGGTCGGTCCGTCCGTCGTCGTCCGTCGTCCGTCCGTCCGTCCGTCCCGTTCGTCCGTCCGTTCGTCCGTTCGTCCGTCCGTCCGTTCGTCCGTCCGTCCGTTCGTCGATCGTCCGTCCGTCGGTCGTCCGTCGTTCGTCCGTCCGCCGGCCGGTCCGTCCGTCCGTCCGTCGGTCCGTCGGTCCGTCCGTCCGTCCGTCCGTCGTTCCGTTGGTCCGTCCGTCCGTCCGTCTGTTCGTCCGTCCGTCCGTCCGGTCGTCCGTCCGTCGTTCCGTCCGTCCGTCGGTCCGTCGGTCCGTCCGTCTGTCGGTCCGTCCGTCCGTCCGTCGGTCCGTCCGTCCGTTCGGTCAGTCGGTCGGTCCGTCCGTCCGTCCGTCCATCAGTCCGTCCGTCTATCCGTCCGTCCGTAGGTCCGTCCGTCTGTTTCTTCGTTCCTTCATTAGAACATTCATATTCCTTCATATTCATTCATATTCATTGATATTCATTCATATTTATTCAAATTCATTCATATTAATTCATATTCATTCATATTTATTCATATTCATTCATATTCATTCATAATCATTCATATTCTTTCATATTCATATTCATTCATATTTATTCATATTTATTCATATATTCATTCATATATTAATATTCATTCATATATTCATTCATATATTCATATCCATTCATATATTTATTCATATATTCATATTCATTTCTATATTTATTCATATATTCATATCCCTTCATATTTTCATTCATATATTCATATTCATTCATATATTTATTCATACATCCCTAATCATTCATATATTTATTCATATTAATCCATATTCATTTATATTCATTCATATATTCATTCATATTCATTCATATATTCATTCATTCATTTATTTATTCATTCATTCATATTCACTCATTCGTGTATTCATTCATTCATTCATTCAAATATTCATTCATTCATTTAGTTATATTCATTAACTTATATTCATTCATTCATTCATTTATATTTATTTATTCATTCATATTCATTCATTCATTTATTTATATTCATTCATTCATTTATATTCATTTAAATTCTGCTACGTGTTTGATTATGTATATGTATGTATTTTTTTCCTTTTACAAATGTTTTACACTTGTACTGGGATATAATAGATTGAATTTGAAATTGGAACATCACATATGAAGGCCTTTTACAGATAAAAGATAATGTACAAATTATGGTGATATCTTATTCCGTTTAGAGGTTTATTACATTTCAAATATTGGATCAGTATGTTGAAAACTTGGATCTCAAAGTATATAGCATGATGTAAAAAGATACATCCAAGAAAATCTTCTATTTTTTGAAAATCAATTGCTTCTTTGTACGTTATTAGAAGCATTTCCAGTTCAATTATTGAAATTGGGAATAACATGCATGCAAGAACATGTTGTTCACATCTGCTCATGAACCTTACACTCTAAGTAAACCTATTTTTATTTTACATTATTTTTAGAATGTAATAACACCAAAAAAGAATAGGAAATATTCGTTTTTGTAATATTCCTCTATCATACATATGAAAATGAAGAAATAGGAAGACAACAACCATACAAAAGTATGTATTAACATTTGAGTATCTGATGCAGAAATCTTCATTATTGAAGATATAAATCGAAGAAATAAATTAATGCAACTTATCAAAACCTATAACAAAGTGAACACAATGAAAATTGAAAATCGATATAAAGAATTTGTTTCTGAAAGTCAAATATGCATATTAATAACTGACCATAACAATCACTTTCATCGATGGCATTTGGGCAGTCAGCTTCCCGATCACAGAATTTATTGCGAGTTATGCAGTTGTAACCACACTGAAAGTAGTTTCCAGGGCATTCTAAGGAAGAACAACATGGAGCTCAATGGTAAATAGATCATTCAAGAAACATACAGAACAGATCAAAGAGTAACGGAGTATTCGAAGCTTGCAACAAAACATTCCATTTAGCTCAATCCCATTTAGCCTCAAGCGCTTTTAAAACCGGTGATTACACCGGATGGATGCAATGGTGCTAAACGGATGAGAGTAGACTCAACTTCATCGTAGATTAACTCCCAGCCGAAACTGGTACCCAGTGCAAAGCTGAGTGAAATGAAGAAAATGGGATAAATTGTCTTGCTTAAAGATACAGCACAGCGCCCTGGCTGCGATTTGATCCCGGTACCTCTACCTACGTGAACATTGCCATAGCCACTCGGTTACTGCAACCCTTAAGGATTTCCTTACACTGCCATATTGCTTAATCAAATATGGTCGAATATTTAAGCGAGAAACATATCATCCAGATCTGCTTGTCTGTATCTTGATTAGTTTTTCATTATCATTCCATTGTCATCATTTTCATTGGTATTATTTTGTTATATAGTGTAAAATATACATGCAAATACGCGTTTATGGAACGCACTTTTATCATTTAATCTGAAATTACAGATATCTGAAAAATTATTTTTTGATATAAAAAAAATCCTGATTAAAACTAGAATTTTGGATATCCAATAAATAATTTTGATATCTGAATTTCAAGTTTGGATAATACAATTTTTGATAACAAAAATTGAATTTCGAATATTCACATCACTAATTGTATTTTGGATATCCAAAATTTAAGTTTTAATCAGGATTTTTTGATAGCCAAAGAATAATTTTTCATATATCTGTAATTCCAGATTAAATGATAAAACTGCGTTCCATAAACGCGTATTTGAATGTATATTTATCAAAAATACAATTCTGAATATGTGAAATTCAGTTTCAGATATCCAGAATAGAATTGTTGATATGTGAAATTTAATTTTAAATATCAACAAAATAATTTTTGATATCTGAAATTAAATTTCTGAAATTCAACTTCAGGTATTCAAAATTATACTTCGCTCAAAATATAAGTCAAAAATTAATTTCTGGATATAAAATTCAATTTTTGATATTTTAAATTCAATTTCAGATATCAAAAATTATATTCTGGCTATCTGAAATTAAATTTTGATATCAATAACTTATTTTGAACGAAATCTAATTTTTAATATTTGTAATTGAGT
>JAIGNY010003138.1:10000-50921 GCA_020152595.1 Chiridota heheva
AGTCAGTCAGTCAGTCAGTCAGTCAGTCAGTCAGTCAGTCAGTCAGTCAGTCAGTCAGTCAGTCAGTCAATAAGAAAGTAGGTAATTGCGAATTATCTTCCATGACGGAATCTGACTTACTGCTTGTACTATTCCCTGTATATACAGTTTACTAGAAGCTATTCCACAACCAGCTCCATCAGCTCATTGATATTCATGTCATCGAGTTTATGCATATTGAAGAATCCCTTTGAAATTTGCTTTCATGTTCATTAATTCATAAGAAATAAATATGATAAATTGCTTTGAATATAGGCACTCTGATTTAAAGAAAATGGTTTACCGCATGTTGGCTCTCTTTCGTCGCTTTCATCTGCGCAATCTTTCACTCCATCACATAAGAAACTATGATGAATAATAGTCCCATCGGGACAGGTAGAATCTGAAGAAGAAAAAAAAACATCAATCAGAAATAACAAGTTTTCGTCATGATGATTAATTAATAAAACAAAATAGTTATGTTTATTTTATAAATAATGCATAAGAAAGCGGATTTATTTAGCCAATAAAAAAACTATAAGGAATTCATTTTTTAGATAAGTAGCTTATTATAAGCCATTTTATTTATGAAGTGAAAATTAAGAAAATACCAAATTAAATTTCAATAAATTTGCATGGCTGCTGCATTTATGTTTTTTTATATTTTTTTTAGTTCACATATTTCTACCTCTTCCATAAAATGCAATGCAATTAACAGAAAAATTTACCACACGGTAATTTTTCATCAACAAACGATACATTTGATAAAAAAAATGTCACAGATCATTTAACAGCATAAATTACCACAACGATGGTGCTCATCAGCACAAGATGTAGAAGAACAGACACTTCGGCGATCAACACATTTGCCATCTCCACATCGATATTCCCATGGATAAGCGCAATCTGAAACAAAGAAACAACAACAGATTGATATTCATCCAGCACAAACTCGATGGTCTTTTGTTGTTTTTAGATCTAGCGCGATGTTTTTTTTTCAGCTCGTATTTGTGTGTTACAATTTTGATTAAACCTTTATTAATCTAAATACCAAGACGCATCTGCTGTGCATGGAATTAATTATATTGATGCATACCCAAGATCTACTGCGAGAAAAAAAATATCGGTCATACTGCCACTTGTTGTTACACATTATTTTATAGGCCGATGACTCCATTTGAAACATTTTTTGCGGAGGTAAGTTGCTTTATATCAGATACTATTCACTTGGTTGGTGCCACCTTACTTCCGGGAGATGACGTCATTTGCTGGAGTGAAAACAAAGCTTTGCGTGGTTGGTACAAGTGAGCAAGTCCGTATGTGTTTACTGTGTGCGTGTATGCATGGCATGTAAACAAACACAAATGATCGCCTTTGTTTTCACTCCAATGCGGAAACTACAAGTTGTCTCAAATAACTTTGAGTTTACGAATACATCTTGAATATGCCACTGAAACCTACTCGTATAAAATACAAACGTACTTCTCTCGTAGAACGTTTTTCGTAAGAGGAAGCCTATGACAATAAATTGAAAGTGTTCTCAACCATTCAGGCCGAATTGAATTCATACTACTTACCGCAATTAAGTTCATCGGAAAGATCATCGCAGTCAAATACTCCATCACAAGAATGATTTCTATCGAAACAAGCAAACTCTTGGAATCGACAGGGCTCCTCATACGGCGCACAGGAAGCTGCCATGGAAACAATATGCGATTTTGTTTATGCGTTATACACGAGTTTTTTACAGTTGGAGTGTATCTCCCGATTGAGAATAATAATGCAACCATTGCACATAATGCCGCTTTCTAAAGTTGAATATGTATATATGAACATAATAGTAAGAACTGGTTTTTGACTTAAATAGGAAATACAAGTGCAAATGTTTCAAATTGTATTGCTTTTATTTGAAACTAAAAATATTTTCTTCAATTTCACTAGCACAAACTTCTCGTTCCCCATGAAATCATAATAAGGAAAAATATTAGTTAGCCCTTACTCAGAACATTTGTTTAAATCAGTGCCCACAGTTTGAAAGAAACTACATTATACAGAGCTATAAACTATATATTAACCACTAAAGTCAAAGTACACAAAATATTTACGTTATTACTTAATGGCTTAATATTTTCAAAGTTTTAATTATGTTCACTGCGCATACTTCGATTACCTAATCGGGGGATCTCTTGATCGGGACCGTGGACAGGACTATCAGAGGGCAGACACGTGCTTTTTACTTGTTTTTATGTAAGCGAACAAAGAAAGGAGCACACTACACTTTTGTTAGTTTTATTGTTATAGTCATAAAAGTTTCAGTTTTGCAAATTAGCTAGAAATAAGTGAAACCAAAATAGCAGAAACATACGTCTCTAATTCCTTTTAATTTCTGTGCATTTTGTTGCAATGATTACTATTTCTTACTTACCATCAATTTTATATATCAAACTTAGTTTAGAACTATGTATTTACTGAATGGAACAAAATATATGATAATAAATGACAAGTAACGGGGTTGATAAAGTTTGGAAATACAGAATCAAAAAAAAAAAGTTTGACGTGACCTTATTCCCGTTATTTTATCCATTTTGAAATCATGGATTGTTGCGGATAGTTGTATCATAATTAAAAATGTTAACATTTCCTTTATTTTAAATCCATGCTTTTAAAAAAGATATTTGTTTTAATATGATACACAACGCCACCTATAGGTTCAAGAAAAGTATCCCACCTCGATTTCAAGAAAATGGAGATCAAACGGATAGATTGGTTAATTACACGAAATCTTCCTTTTCTATCATTATATACGTGAATCTTTAATATATCTTACCAATACATGTTATGTAAATTGAGGTTACAATATTTACTCAGTACAGTACTCAAACCAGTTAATGCATCTTACTTTAAAGAGAACTGTAATAGAATCAAAAGGATGAAGAAACTACTTCAATATCTTATTCCGTAAAGGATATATTCAAGTTTAGAGTTGATTCCTATCCGTGTAGGAATGACTGGCGTAGCAAGTCTACCAATATCCTAACTTTCCTAATATGAAATAATATTCTTTGAAGAAAATTGATTGACCTTTTTGTACTATTTGAAATACTTTTGATCAAGATGTCTTCTGTTGATAAATTCTAAATGCCTTATCATAATTACTAGATTCGGTTTTACTAATTGTCTGACATATCCAAAGTTTTTCCACACAAAATACCAATAAAACATATGATAGAATACATACAATTTTTGAGGAATGTGAGGATGTGACGTCACGTTTAGCCTAATTTCAGTCGCTTGGATGCTTTCTTGAACAATTTGTCTCTACTACAATCAGTCTGGCCCACGCTCCCGGTCGGGAGAGCTGATTGGGAGATCGAGACATGCGCTGTGACCATTACTTAAACTGTCGTTGAAAATGTTTACTTTTTAAATCCTGTAACTCGTTGTATACTTTACACTTTTATTCTGTAAGTTGTATTCTTTGCATATGATATTGAAATTAATACTTCTGTATAATTTAAGCTTTTGCTGGTAACTTAAATGTTACTCTGCCCTTCAGACACTATCTAAATGGATTTTTGAAGATTACTTTTAAATTCTCTGGTGAAAGTCAAATTTGCACTAGGAAAAATGGAGAAAAAAACATTCTTCGTTCTGTTGCACCAATAAAATCAGTATATTTCGCGTGCATTTTTTCTTTCTCTGGCTTAGACCTTTTTTACCACTATGTTTTGTTTAGACAAATTTGAACGTGGAAAGATGCATGTGGGTTATAATGACAACAATCTCCCGATTGAGAAAATTCCCGTTCGAGGGCGTGAACCGAACTGACAATCCTCTTTCATATACCACCACCGAATTAATCTTTTAATGGCTCTGGGTTGAGAAAACTGGTTTAAGCGCTTAGTTATTACAAGAATACTGTTCTAGACTAAAACAACTCTAGATCTAAAAGTAAGGAATATTTAGTTTCTTTAAAATTGGGGTTCTCCCGGACAGATTAAAACTTACTTGAAATGTGTTGTGCTCTGAAAGATATGTAGAGGGAGAAGTAGCTATATGAAACAGACAAAGTGACTAGCTTGATCCACAAAGTTTTCGTCGGAAATATAAGCAGGCTGTAATACCGCGATTCTAAAGTCATAGCCATGTATCTTGATAGTATATCAGTTGGATCTTTGCCAGATCCAAAGCTCAATTGACCTCCACGCAGATACGTATTTGCTAATTCTATGGTAACATACTGTTCGTCTGCAACTTCTACAACCCATGAATAAGTTGTATCATCTTCAATCTTCGATGGATATCTTGGGGAATTGAGTTGAAGAGTCGATGCAATATTTAAAGGTGCTATTAAGAAATAATGGTGAAAAATGTGGGTGTAAGCAATATTGGATGATTATTAATGGAGCACTTTACAAAAAATGAGGGCGAATTATTTTAGGGTCGCTTAAATAATTGATGTTTCTCGTGCATTCTAAATATCATACTTAATTCCGACCTCAATGATCTAATTTAAGTTTGTACTGGCTAACTTTTCAGATTAAATTTAAGTTTTATAGGCACTCAATAGACAGATATGTTTGAACCCAGAAAGCTGTCATTTTGACTGCTGTACATGTAATGAGAAACTCTGTGAAACATACCGCAAACAGATCGCGTGTTCGTCTCAAAGGGTTCAATTCAAATATTGACCTTTTTAAAATTCTTTTTACCTCATTTCTTTGACCTATCAACTGCTGGGGAATTTTCTTTTTCTTATCCAACCAATCAAGTGCAGTTTTGGAGGATTAAATTACCAGCAACAATAGGCGCGCGTATTACCTTCATAAATATCGCACGCATTACGTTTGGAAAAAGAAAAAAAAAACCTCCGTGAATTATGTAGATGGACAAGATTACACCAGTATTAGATTGGACGATAATTTCCAGCAATAAACCAAAGGATCATTATGGACACTTGAATTTCAGCCATTTGACATTCTTTGAATTATTTATCGGGAAATTGCCAAATCAGATATAAAAGCTCTATAGAATGTGCAGGAATGCATATTATTTCTAAACTATATAGGCTGTATTCAACAGATCATAGAGGCAATTGCTAACACTCCTGCCACGTTTTGAGACGCGCAAAGATTTTAAATTGTGACCGAAGGTTTCATTTGACAATTAATTTATTCATTTCATTTTATGAGAAGGTCCCAACTTCTCATTAAAAACCGGGTATTCTGTAACGGGTGGGTATGTGCGTGCTTAAGTGGTAGTCTGATAATCTTTTGATTTTAACGCACATTGATCAAATGTCAAACCTATAACTTTGCTACTTTGTTACACGCTTAAAAAATCTCTGGTTGTGTGTAACATTGAACATGCCTCCATATGAAATTATACTAGTGTATAGAATTAAGTTGATTAATTACCGTCTCTAGCGCCTATCCGACATTTCTTGTAAAGTGGGCATAAAGCAAAAATACAGTACTTCAACATACTACTGCCCCTACCCCGATGTGCGCCGTCGAAGCGCGAGTAAGATAACTTGCTTATGCTTTTAAATTATGTTTATACTGTGTGAGAAGTGAATCAACCTAGTCTTGTTATGATAGGAAACGTCATAGACATTTTATTCAAATCTGAAGCAGATATTTCCGTAAGACGAATTTAAATAATATTGCCACATGGCCAAAATCCACGTGTCTGTTAATGACCATCGTATACTTAGGGGAATCTTTTTGGCCAATATATGGGATTCTGTACAATTTACTCACGGTATGCGACCAAGCGTATGAAAAATGTATCTGGAATGATCTAATCATACGTTCGTTAATACGCGCGCAGATTGTAGCTTATAATTTTTCTTTCAGCAACTGCAGTTTATTGGTTGGGTAACAGAGGGGAAATTCCCTCAGCGGTTGATTGGTTGAAGTGGTGAAGAAGTACCGTTCGGCTAAACTCGGTTTAGAAAGGTCTATGGGAATGCTAACCACAATCTACTTCTTCCATTCCACTTCTACAGTCCAATTTCTGGCAGCCAAGAATCCCCCAGTATTTGTTTGATCTATACGATTCCCCCATTATACCATTTGTTTATTATAGACACGTGAATTTCGATGCCATGTGACATTATATGAATTAGTTTTCCGGACATTGCCGATTCAGATTTATAATGGTCTGTAGAATCGTAGGAAGGGCCAAGAAAATACTTACTACAATCTATTTCGTCCATTCCACTTTTACAATCCCAAATCTGGTCGCATATTTCGTCTTCGTAAAGGACGGTAAATTCATCACACATAAATACTTCTGTCAAAATTAGAAGAATTCGTGGAATGTAATAAAGAACATTGGTCAGTCGGGTGTTCTGCTCGTATTAGATGATCTATTTAATGTGTTAGTATTGCTTTACGATTCTCATTTATCTCATTTGCGCTTTCCATTCAGTTTAAAAACAGCTGTGTCCAACTTTGTTAGCAAGATATAAGTTCAAAAGGGTACCCTTTGAATTTTAACTGTTCACTGATTATTTAGAAATATTTAAGCAATATATGATCAAATACATGGGGTAACAAGATAAAAGGGGTGAAGAAAAAGAGGTCAAAAATTTATTTTGGACAAATGCAATCATCAGATCGAAGAGTAATTTTCAGCGAAGGGAATCATCAGTCCGGGAGAGAGCATACAACATGGAATAAAAGGTTTGTTATATTAGCAAACCCTCCCTTGTTACGCCTATGCCATATGAAGATGTATCCAGGCCTGGAAGTATCAGGGCGCTATTGTTATATTAGCAGAACCCAGACGGAGTCATGTGAATGCACCGGATGAAAAAAAGAAGAAAAAAAGAAATACTACACCGTCTTCTGATGTGGGCGACACAGTCATTCGCAGATAAAGACCTTCCCCACTCTCCAGATTTACTGTGATCCACGTAGCATTTTTCTGCGTGAGAATTATAAATCCCATTTTAGATTGGGTTAGTGTCCTTATCGCTGTTGTGTTATCGTGAAAGTCTGTTCCTTCTCCTACTGTTATCTGAACCGGCAGGTTTGGCGTCGTATAGTCTAAGGTAATTAGCAAGTGATTACCAACCGGCGGGAGAAATACCCACGTGTAGAAAAGAGGTTGTCGGAAAAGATCGTCATTTATCAGCACAACTTCCGTGGTGTTCAAGATCTCAATCGCTAAAATAAAGTTTAGGAAATATTTAAAGATTGGAAGTAACAAACGACGACACACACCACGATTATAAATGATAAAACTCAACACATACGAAGATTGGAAATGATAAAAGACGACACATAAGAAGATTGTAAATAATAAAATACGACGTATAACAAAATAGGAAATTATATGTGTAGAAGTTTATATGGACAAAACACGACGTTTCCCCTATTTACCAAAGCGCTCATTCCATCGTCATGTAATATCAATCAATGTGGTAAAAGCAAAATATGGCAAGTATAATTTAAATTCGTAAAGCGTAATATACCGCGTGTTTAAAATATTAGAATTTTTGTTGAGAAGGCATTGTGCCATCTTGGTTCAACGCACTGCAAATTTCTACATTTTGCCAACAGCGTAAGCCTTAAGCATGGAACGCAAGATAGCAATCAGACAGGGAAGAACGAACGTTGTAGGTATTGAAAAAAATATACATTTCTTCGCTGATTCGTTTGTAACATAGTTACATATCCTCTGTATATAATACAGTGTGTACTGATGTTACCCATGCACGTTGTAAATTATTAACGAATCACAAATGAGGGAATGTTAAACGACCTATTATAGTACGTTGTGTTTTGCCACCTTATTTGTGTAAGTTGTTTGACTACCACGCAGTGCGCTAGAACCTATAGTACCAGTACGATAGTGTATGTAAACTGGGCGTTGTACAAAATATAAGAGTACTTCAACAGACAACTGCTGCAGCTCCCTCCTGGATGTTTGTCGTTCAAGCGCGTGTGACATCACATACATACAATTTAATATTTGTATACTATCAGACTGTGTGAGTCGCGAATTAACGAGGTCGTGTTATAGACCTTTCATACTGAGTTTAGCCGAATGTGATCAATCCAAAACCTCTGGCAATCAACTGTTGGGGGGATTTTCTCTTTGCAACTTAATCAATCAGCTGAAGTTGGTGCAGGAAAAAATGTATGCAACAATGCACGCGCGTATTAATTGTGCAAACAGCCAAGAGTCCCCCAGTATCTTATTGATCTATGATTTCCATTTTGGACACGTGAATTTGGTGCATGTGACATTATTTAAATTAGTTTTCCCAAAATTGAATTTTTTAAATGGGATACTTACCACAATCTACTTCGTCCATTCCATTTTTACAATTCCATTTCTGGTCGCATATTTCGTCTTTGTCAAGGACGGTATTTACATCACACATGAATACTTCTGCCAAAATAAAAAGAGTTTTTGGAATTGAATAAGAACGTCGGGTGTTCTGCCGCTATTGCATAATCCATTTGATATTGTAAAATTGCTTTAAATTATTTCTGATTAATATTTTGATTTTCATTTACCTTTCAAAACCACTATGTCAAAAAGTGTCAATGTGGTAAAATTCAAAAAGACACACTTCATATTCTGCCTATTTGGAAATATTTAAAAGGCAATGAATGGTTAGATATATGATGTAAATGAGATCAAAAGAGGAGACAAAGTGGTTAGAAGTCATTTTGATCAAAGACAATCATCAGTCCGAAAGAGTGCATACAATATGAAATCGCCGAGTGACACACGCCACCGGTCATATTTGGTCATAATATGGTCACATTTGACGATAGTATGCTTAAATTTGCAGTTCATTCTGACCGTAGTTAGGTAGGTGCATAGTTGACCATATTATAATCATTTTTGGGCATTCCTTTGTCCAAACCGGCAAAAACTTACATTATGAAAATTACCATTGAAAACAGTCACCTTCTTTACACAATTATTCACAATCCATACCACTAATGACAACGAGAAAAAATTATGAAAAAAACACTGTAGTACCATATTCCTTTAGAGCTATACCGTATTTCAAAGAATCAAGAAGGGTTTTTACAAGTGGCTGGTATGGCACGTCTAATTCAAGAGTGTGATGTCACACAAAACTACCCATAACCAAGGTTTGGTGGTTGGGAGTTATAGAAGGAGACCTTGGGAACATATATTCACTTGTTGTCCAGTTGGGGAGGTGTTAACTTTTGGGAAATAAATATCTTGTGGTGTAATTTTCACATAATATCTGATCATATAGTAGTTCTGCCACTCGTTCAATCAAACATCACAATTTGGAGCAAAGTACCTCCTTTAGCATCAATATCATGCTAAACCCTAATTGTTCTCCTTGTAGGTATGCTAAAAAAGGTATGAATAACCGGTACAAGATAGCACAAAATAAGGTGCTGAGGTGAAGGCCAAGGCCAAGCGTCATGGTTTAAAGGAATTTATTGGAGCAAGGTACCTCTTCTAGCATCAATATTATTCTAAACAAGTATACTACAGTATTATAACAAAAAAAGTAATTTTCTCCTTGTAGGTATAACAATAAAGGTATGAATGACCAGTGCACGATGAACAGATGGTGCAGAGAATAATTCCAAGGTTAAACGTCCTGGTTTAAATGGGTACATTGTAGCAAAATACTCCCTCTAGAATCAATATTATTTTTTTTCAAATGTATTTTTCTCCTCGCAGATTTATCCCGCTAAGCATAGCGGGGATAATTACGAGATTTATACTTACCTTTTATGCTATAAATTTGCTATCTGGTCCAATGACCTGGTTCTAACGTACTTCCAACCATAGAGTTAAAAAGTTTTTAACTCCATGTTCTAATCGACCTTAAAAACGTAGTTATCAACCCAGCCCTGACCTCCACAATACCTCTAACATCCCTCAATTATCATTCCACCGAGTCCTGAACGAGAGGGGAGGCGAGCCGGGACGCATGGAAGGTAAGAATAACTCTCGTAAATATCCCCGCTACGCTTAGCAGGCTAAATTTACTTCAAGTTATATCTTACCTTCCATGATATAAACATGCAATCAGATTGCAACAGAGGATCGGAAGGAAGGGAGTTGAAGTCGAAGCCCATGTTTTTAATAGGCTGGTCCTAACGAAGGAACAGGAAACAACCTGTCAGTAACTACCGAAGCAAGACGTCGACTGAACATGGGTGAGTCGCCCGAAAATGCATGTTAACACAAGTTGTTAGTGAACAGAAGCAAACTGCAGACAACGCCCAATACGTTATAGCGAAAACTCACCAGGTTTTCCAGAGGATCGGGCAGTTTTGTTAAACATGAGAGAACAAACCGTCTGTAAAGTTAAAGTAAACAGAAACTGCCAGAACAGCGACAGAATTTTGTTCGTAAAATTAAAGGAAATAAAAAGTGCCTAAATACGGCAAAATTTCATTAGTAAAACAACGAACTAAAGATTGCCCGAACAACGGCAAAGCTTCGTTAGTAAGATCAAACGAAATGAAAAACGCTTGAACAACGGCAACAATTTCGTTAGTAAAATAAAACGAATCAAACGTGCCGAAACAGCAGCCGAAATTCGTTTAGTAAACGGCTAAGAAGTTAATCAATTATCGGGTGAATCGTAATTAAAGCGAGAGAACATGAATAGAATACAAATATATTCACCTCGCAAAACAGCAAAAGGGACGGTCCTCTTCTGGAAAGAGCGGCCCTTGCAACTCCGCCTTGGTTGTCTGGTATATCCTTGAGATACGCGGAGATGAACGTGGTTGGTATTTTCACAGGGCAAAAAATCTCGCTGAGGGAAGCCCCACCAAAACGCGCATTTGATGTAGATAGGCCTCGCACCTGATGTGCCTTAACCGATTGTTTCGTGAACAATACGGATTGATTGCACGTGATTGCTTGAACAATCCATCACGAAATCGTATCACGTGAAACGGCGCGATGCGGATTTTGTAAAGACAGAATAAAGCTTTTACGTCGTACCATAAGGATTGCGTACGTTTAATATAGTGTTTGAGACATTGAACCAGGCACCAGACCCTGTTCTCTGATATGTCATAAAACGTAGAGAGCAACGGAAGGAATACAATTCCGGTAGGAACTCTAAAGTTTGATTCTTGATTAAGAAAGCTGAGTCGGGCACAAACCGTATACCTCCAGATTCAAAGCGAATGCGGCCTTCTGTAAGCGAAAGCGCACGAACCTTACCTTTGCGTCGGACAGAGGCCGCGGAGAGAAGAACAACCGTTTTGATCGTCAGTTCTTTCAGCGAACATGAAGACAGCTGCTCGAACGAAGCCCGTGCTAGTTACTCGATAACTACTTGCATGTCCCAAGGGGAACAAGCTTCCTAACTAAAGGTATTTGTAAAAAAAATACTTTAATTCATCTTTCCAGAGGCAGCGCGTCGGTTACAGTCAACCCATATGGAAACCCCGGTTGATAGCTGCTATGACTGTCCTAAAACCCTTGACTGTATTGATGGATTTATTCAGATTAAACTGACACAACAAGAAATCTACTACGTCACCAAGAGTTGCCGTATGCGGAGAAACCGATCTATTCTGGCACCGGTCTCGGAATATTCTAAGTCTGGCACAATACATCCCCAAAGTGGAAGATTTTTGACTTTGGGCTGCCACCTGGGCAGCTTCCTCCGAAAAGCCTTGCAACATCAACGATTTGCGAATAGCGGCTATACAGTCAAATAGAGAGCTGTTTGATTGTGGTGCAGCTTGCCGAAACCCGTGGTTGAGACTAAGTCGTCCCTGACCGGAAGCTCGTACGGCAAAACTGCGATTAGATTGATCAGCTGAGGAAACTACAGAGGGCCGGGCCAATTGAGAGCTACCAGAAGCAACATGTGACACTGATTGTATCTTACTTTGTTCAGTACTCTCTCGATACTGGTGCAAATGGCGGAAAAGCGTAGTCCACGAAGTGGGTCCACCTGAACGTGATTGCGTCGACTCTCCGGACTCTCGGGTCGGGTGTCAGAGCACAACAAATTGGTAGCTTGTGGTTTTCCACGGACGCAAACAGATCTACCTCTGGGAGGCCGAAAGTCAACCAGATCACGTTGGTCACATGTGGAAGGAGGGACCGTTCTGTGGAAGCTTCTTGGAGGCGAGACAACAGATCCGCAATCGTGTTCTCCTTGCCTGGCTGGTAAGCCGCTTAAAGTCTAACGTTGTTTGTCATGCACCAAGGCAGAAGGGATTTGGCGAGGATCCACAGTCTCCTAGAACTCGTGCTTCCCTGTCTGTTAATGAACGCCACTACCGTGGTGTTGTCGGTGTGTATCAGAACATTCATGTTCCGTACCTGTGGTAGAAAATGAACAAAAGCCCGGCGTACTGCCTCTAGTTCCAACATATCTATGTGCTGTCTGCACCAAGTGCCTGTCAAAACTTCCGCGACTTGGAACCACTTTAAATGCGCTCCCCACTCTGTCAAAGACGCGACTGTCACCACTAACAGTGAAGGTCTGGCAGATACGAAAACAACTCCCTGTACCAGGTGTGAGTGGACACACCACCACAATATGTGGGGGACCACTGCCAGTGCACAGGGGACGGGAACACTAAGTTCCCTCTTGGTTGGGACGAAATGATCAAGTAGGTGAAATTGTAGATCCCGCATGTGGAACCTACACATTGGGACTACATCTACCAGATTGGATAGGTATCCTAGGAATATCAGCCACGCTCCCGTCGGCAAGGCCGGTTGTGAGAGGAGGACATCGGCACCTGCCTTTACATTTGGATACGTTCCTCTGTCGGTTGTAAACGACCTTGTGTGAAATCCAGGACAGCTTCCAAAAAGTGGGAATCTGGGAAGACACTAGACTGGACTTGACCAAATTGATAACCCACCCCAAGTCCTGAGCCACTCTTAAGACAATTCTTGTGTGTTCCGCGACTGTCGCTGCGTCTTCTACCACGATAAGCTACTCGTCTAGATACATAAAGATTATGATGCCTTGCTTCCGCAGAAAGGCTGGAAGAACCTTCGTTATCCGTGTTAAGATCCTGCGGCGATCAATATCCGGTAACGCATTGAAGGTGTACGTGACTCCCTCGAATTGCAACGCCAGGAAACGCCTGTGTTCCTCGTGCATAGGCACGTGCAGATACGCGTCTACGAGGTCAACAGAGGTTGCCCACAGGCCTCTCGTCAACTGAGGAAGGATAAAGTGCAGTGTCTCCACCTTGAATTTTGGCGGACGAATGAATCTGTTTATTGGTCTTAAATTGATGATTGGGCGCCACTTGTTGTCTTTTTGGGGGGCCAGGAAGAACGTGAAAATTACGATGTTCCTGGGGGAATTGTGAATTGGGGTGACGGCGTACTTTTCTAACAGCTCTAATATCTCTTGCCTCAACAACGCGACGTGGCTGAGGTTGGGGAGGAGAAGGGGGGGGGGGGGTTGTGAACTCCAGATGGTAGTCCTGCCGAATGGTTCTCAGCACCTACTTGTCCATGGTGACTTGCTCCCACGCCTTGGTGAATTCCCCCAAACGCCCCGACCTAGCCTGCCGTCAGCGGGGGCGTCAGTGACGGATCAAAAGCGCTGCCCCATATCTTTCTCCACCCTCGTGAGGAAAAGGCACCTGATTTGCGAGCAGAGGGGAAGAAGCGTTGACCGCTCTCTGCCACCTTCACTCTGCCGGTCCACAAATTGAACTCCTGGTGAGTGGAAGAAGCTGTGTAGAGCTTCGCCGTCGTCGCACGGCGACTACGTGAAGCCCACCGCCGGGTAGCGGCGCTTCGGCCTCTCGCGGAGACTAGGAACTGGCGACGTGTGAGTGGGGATCACAAAGGTTTCTCCTTCGTCAACAGCTTCTTAGTCTTCCTAAGATTGTCCTGTCGGCTGGCCTGTCGCGACAGGACTTTTAAAAGCGACCTGCGAAGAAGTTCTGGCCTTCCTTCGGCAGCCGCCGAAGGTCCGCCTAAGTGGCTTCAGAGAAACCAAGGAGGAGGAGAACATTCTCACGCCTCTCCATGGTCACCTTTGTAGAGGCGTGGGCGATTTAATCGACTGAAGGGTTAATAAACCTATTTGCCCTGGCCGCCAAGCTTAACACCGCTGGGGCGCCGCTCGCAGGCTGACGAAGGAGTTGCCACACTCCGTCCGGAATCGAGGAGTGCTTACGAGCGCCTGATAGGTATCTGGCTGGACACGAGTGGCCTTGTCAACATCTCTGTTTAGTGGGGATCCTGGCCCAATGCTGTACCCTGGTCACCATGAAAGCATCAAAAGGGAATTATTTAGCCGTCAGCAAAGCCTTCCTTTGGACTTTAGTGAGTAGTTTGCGCTAAAACTGTGCGCGAGCCTCTAAGAGAGGCGCTTCCACTACATGTAGTTTAAACACCTGAGCCAGGCAATCTAGGAGATGGGGGATCCCCTCCTTCTGTAGCATGGTTCCACCTGTGGGGGCGCTGGGAAGAGGACCTCGTCCGGTAACCGGCAGGGTACGGTGGCCCCATCCAGTGCGGCCTGCGTCAACGAGGCGGCGCTGGAAACAACTTGTGCCGGAACGGCGGGAGGATCCTCCGTTCCGGAAGTGGGGGCTGGTCCGGTGCCCTGGGAATGTTCGGAGGCTCCACAGGTGGGTTAAAATCGTCCATGAGGTCAACATCCTCCCTGGAGATACATATATGTCAAGGGTATCCTCGTCCGATACCTCAAGGTCGGAGCGCCTCACCTTGGCAGCGGCAGCTGCTCGGCGGCAAGTTGCGGGGTTGCGGCAGCATATGTTTCAACGCCTTGAAAACCGGGGGCTCAAGCGTCTGCTTGCGCGACTTGATGAAGGAGCCTTCCTCGTGGGGATTTCCCCCTATGTCGCTTCCTTCGCCTCCACCTGGGCTCAGGGGAGGACGAGGAAGAAGAAGAAGAGTGCGAGGAGGACCCGTACCGACGACTTTTTCTTCTACTTCTGTTGTGCTTACTATCCCACTCCCTGTCCCTCGTCCAGGGCCTGCCTCGCTCAGGTCAGGACAGTACTGGCGGAACGGAAGCCCGGGAAGTGCTTGGCTCTGCCACAGCGTCTGGCGCAATATATGTACGCGCAAGCGTACGCCTACTTAGTAGTGGGGATTCGTCATCGGTACTCCCTGTTGAGTGTAGGTGGCGGACTCGCCTCCCTGGCGGGAGGGTGCTGCTCCACAGGTTTGGGTGGCGGTGATGGAGAGGGGAGAAGACGATGACAGTCTATCGGACCGACGCGTTTCTGCCCTCTCGGCCACTTTTCGAAAATGCCGCTCGCGGTGGAGTCTATGCTCCAGTCACGCAGCCTGATCCCAGTTCTGCGAAGAGTTCACGAGTTTGATTCGCAGCACAATCTGAACGCGTAACACATGAGATGGATGTCTCCGGAGCGTAACTTAATAAAGCGTTTACACGCAACGCATCGCGGGACATCATGGGTGTGTAACGCACCGACACTGGGGGACTTGTCCACCGTGTCCATGATACTAGTGATAGTTTAGAGGAAACGTAACGTTCAACGCGAAAAGTACACTAGGGTAGTTCGCACAGCCGTGGTGCAACGTAGCTTATGGCTACATTAACAAGAAGAAAATATCTCTTGGTGCTATACTTCCTGTGGAGATTGTTCTCTTATTACTTGACGATCGTCGTGCCGTCGGTTGTGGTGTTACCAGAAAACTCTGAGAAACTATAGAGATACACGATATATTTAATGTTAAGCGCTTCTTAGCGTTTAAAATAGATAAATAAATGAAATATTTATACAAAATGGGGAATGTATTTACGACACTTACGTGGGCGAGACGGAACTGCGGAAGACGTCAAACATGGTATGAGACAAGCCACAGCAACTTAGTACATCACAAAAATGAAACAGATAGACCTTTATCTGAAAAATTTAAAAACCTGAGGAAGTGCACAAAATGTTAATTCTTTAAATGCGCAGGAGTAGCGTAGAAAACACAACCCACTGTGATTTTGGTGTCTGTGAAGATAAAAGAAAAGGTACATTTTTATGAAAAGGAGGCGCAAGGAAACCACTCACCTCCAGGATTTCTCCAATGACCTCATAAAAAAATTGTCTTAACTATATGCAAAAAAGTACAAATTAATGCTATGTATGATAACGTAAAATAAAATATAGGCTCTCTTGTAAACGCTGTAGCTCGTAGCTGTAGCTGGCTGAAGCCGACTCCATACTTACTCTGTGGTGACGTCGACCTCTTGCGCATGCGCCAACATCGAGACGAGAAGTTGGCCTAATGCATATGAGAACCTGTACTCAAGACATCCTAACGAACCAATACATAGGCACTGTATAACGCTATGCTATCCTCGTGGTAGGGCGGGGCCTGGGGTGTAAAACACATCAACCCGAGGGAAAAGGGTCCTCTAAACTAGCACACTAGGTGTTCTAGAGACTGAAACACCCGCCGTGAGAGTGGAATTAGCCACCCGTTTTGTACGGATGGAAGCAAAAACACTCTAATTTAAGTGCAAACTTAATGGGGAAAGTCTTGTGAGTCTGACCAAATATTCCCCGGTCCCATGGCCGCCTCATCTTACCTTCTGTGACTTGAAAAGGCTAGAAGAAAAGGCCAAACTGCATACAAAAAACTTGCATGGTAGGAGCTGCAATGATGCAAATTGTTAGATAAAGGCGAAAATTTAGGAAATTTTCCGGCCAATTTCAGCAATGCTGTGACAGCAACGCGCTGAAAATAAGTGAGAGATGTTGGAGGTATTATGGAGGTCAGGCCTGTGTTGGGGATTGCGTTTTTAAACCGGTTGGAAGTGCGTTAGAATTAGCTCATTGGACCAGATTACATATTTATAGCATGGAAGGTAAGATATAACTTGAAGTAAATATGATAACAAACGTATGGGTGATAAATACAACAATACAAACGTACAGAAGTATACAGACACTGGAAGCAATTTCTAAAGTGCGCTGAAATGTTATTTTTGCCTGTGTATCATTATGAGCTTCATATCAATTTCCTGGATGAAAACTGAAGTATTAATTACCTTCACTTGAAAGATTGAACTGAATAAAGATGATGATAATAATTTCAATAAATTATTAATTATTAATTTTTACTTCATTTTACGCATGCACTACAAAAACTATTAAAATGTTCTCATTTAGAATTGGGTCGGTAATGCATCAACTCATACCGGTTAATTCAAATTAAAAGCTTCACCCGTTTCCAGCCAAATGGGCTTGATTATGAATCTTCAATATTTGTGATACAATTAAGTGGATGAAAACATCCAAATGGGTCACACACCAGTCCATCGCAGATTAACGCCTCAGAATATTAGAACTCATTTCACAGCTGAGTCAAGCACCAAAATCGAGATCATCTTAAGAATGGAAAGCAAAATCCATTTCGGAAATCAAAGCTGGTACTTGTCAAAAACTAGGCATACCATACCAATATCGTGTCCCGACATCGACGACATTGCTACTCGCAGCGCTCTCAATAGATATTCTTAAATATTGTACATACTGTGTCCTATTAAGCCAATAAAGAAATAAAATAAGCGTATATGTAATTGTATACTGCATGTATGGGGTTTGGGGGCAGTGATGCGCAAATTCTCGGTGGCCTTGAGATCTTCGATTTTCTAACAACGTTACCATGTTAGTCAAAAATAATTTCCGAACAAAACTTTTTTTTAAATGTTTTTTTTTTTAGAAACTCTTGTTAAAACGCAACTGCCTAACGGTAACACATAACACGAAATTACCATCTTTTCTTCGAATTTCTCGAAAAATCCACGGTAATTTTTAAAAGCACATGGTGAAAAGATAATTCGCATGCCATTATTTCAAATCGTGAAGAAAAATTTGAACCCTTAGCAGTGGTTGAGTTCCCCACGCTCGAAATGGGTGTGATTCTTATGTTATTCCCATACAATCTTTGAATTTCAATAGATGCATAGTGTGATACTTCTGTAAAGGATCCCCCGATAGGAAGACAACTGTTATCCCGATCAGGGGTACGAGCCGGACTGATGGACCTGGTTCTAGAGAATGCGGATTCCTTGCTTTATTTTATCGTATCAGAATATATGATGAATAATACGACTTGTGATAGCACACTTCAAATGCAATTAAATCTTTATCTCAAATAAGCGTGAGTAAATTTCTATCATTGCTCTCTAAAGCTGCTGACTTATGCCAGTTCTCTGTATCTAAAATGAAACTCTTGTTTTCTCAAAACAATAACTCATATGGACTGGACAACAAGCAGAAAAAAGGTAAAGACATATTGAAACAATACAGAAAGTGTATCAAACCTTGGTTAAGATTTAAGTGCAACAAAAGTGTAAGATTTTGAGGTTCACCACACTGATTATTTAAAAAGTAATTACCTTTTACTTCTTGAGTAGGGAGTTATTGATATGGGGGTGTAGATATATAGTTTATAGGAAATTGTTTGCACAACTAATATTCGACATAATTGTTTTTTATCATTCTCATGATATATAACTATTATAGAAACAAATTGATTATTGTTTTTTGTAATATCTTATTCAGTTGATGAGGTAATGTATTTCAAAGGTTCCATCATTGTGTTGTAAGGTCACAATATTACATAAATGTTAGTGTAAATACATGTTGCATCTCAATATTTACACAAAATATATTTGTTTTCAATTATTAGAAAAATCAATTAAATTTTCAAAAATGCATACAAATTGTCTTGCATCTACAAGTATGAAATCATATTATACACTGCATCGGACACTTTTCCACGCACTGCTGATATCTTTGAAATGATATTAATCTAAATAGAAATAAGATATCAGCAAGGGGTTTTAACCAATTTGTTTCTTCTCATAGTCCTATATCAGAAATATGAAACTGAAAACTGATGGGAATATTCCTGATAACATTCATGATTACCTCTATGTATGGAAAGTTGTGTCCTTACCTATGATATCGATTACTGTTAAATTCCAACGAAAATTGAATGAACTGTAGAAAGACGGCGGAAAATATGGTATGAATGGTGGCGGCGAAAATCGTATCCATACCGAGCCAGAAATAAATGTGTCAAACGGGTCGAAGTAATTTGCTGAGGCAACAACTGAAGAATTGTCATACGGATTGGAGCCGCCGCCAATGAGTAAAACTCCGCCATATACGTATTGAAAATCAATATGCACTTGAAACCTGCTGCCTTCCTCGCTGCGCCACATCCAAATGACGTCATCAGATGGATTAAACTCATCGGAGGATGAATAATAAAAGTCAAATAACACGAGTACACTTGTTCCGATTGTCAAAAGTGCTACGGGGTGACAAATAAAAGTGAAAAAGGTTGTTCAATGCAAACAGTGTCTACTTAAGGGATCTTCACAACACCACTATTTTACAGAGGGCACACTAACTCGCAGAAGGCACGTGGGGCATTGCATAGGGGCCCAGAAAAAAAAAGCCCGGAAATTGATTATTTTTCTTGCAGTAACAAAGGTAGGTTAACATTTACATCCCGCTGGGCTTTCTATTACTTGAACAATAACGTATAAGGAAATGCTGTGTATTGAAAAACAGAAGCAAACCTTTCGTAATTCAACCAACACTAAACTCCGCAACCATTAATTTGTGTTTACAAGACCACTAATTGGATTTACAAGACCATTTTAGTGTAGAAAAGCATACTAAAGGAGGCAATGAATGCAAAGTAAATAAATATACACTATTTGCACAATCTGGGAGAAGACGTATAGCCTAACAATATGTTCAGAACAACGCATTTTGTGTTAAGATCCATGGACACGTATCAATATTTAAAAGAGATTGATAATCTGAACAGATTATTGAAAATAGTGCTTTTTAAAGGTATATGGACAAGTAAAAGTAACCTTGACTACATTTATTTTAAATCAACGAAAATCATAAAGAAAGCTAAAAATTATATCCGAATCGGTTAACACTTGGTTATTTCTGAAGACCCGTTTTGCAAATATGGGCAAGTATACAAATTCACATGTTACTTTTGAACAGGAGGTATGAACAGGATATAGTCTCTATTTTCTTATGTAAATCTATTGTTTTTTAACTCTCTACCATTTTGAACAATTTCAAGGTTTTTGACAAACAAAATCTTTTTGAAGTGGTTTCCTGTTTAAACCGTTTTTGAATATTAACACAAGTTTTAAATTATAATTACTTATAAGTTGAAAACTGCATATGCTTTTTACAAAATGCAAAGACTATTTAACTCAGAATGTAATGCCTCGTTCGGTACGTGGTTGAACTATTGTACCTGTCGATAAACCTTGAAGTCAGAACATATACCATTTTAAAGCTTTTCTCAATGGTTTAATTTAGTGGTATATGCTATAATAACGACACATTACAGAATCCGTCCCTTGAACACTACTCCATCCTGGTTGTCTGTGCCTGTGGCATTCCATTAACCGCATGAACGATTACGTGACATTGATATGCGGTCACTAAATAGTTTTGAGTTTCCTATTTCATTTCCACGTTACTCCACTTCGTATTATTACAAAATTTGTGGTGAAATGATTGCGTAATATATGGTCAACTTTTTGAGAGAATGTCCTTGAAACCGGACGAAAATGACAGTGGCACTTTCATCCCGTCCGTGTTTCAGGGGGCGTTTTCTTCAAATGAGCTCATGATATTTGTGTAATTATTTGAATTTTTCAACTAGATGTTAATGAAAATTTAGAATCATTTTGGCAGAAACGAGTCTATCTGGTCAGTGTCAAAAATGTACAAATAGATACATCATTGCGCCTGGAAATTCAAACTGTAACCGACGAAAAAACTCATATAGGAATTATAATTTATGATTAGTGATGAAAAGTTGTAGCTATTGTCAATAACTGACAGACTTTATTGCATGATAGCTCAAAACTGTTTGTGATTTATCAGAAAAGATTTCATTCGCTAAGAAACCTCTTTTCGGTTTAAGTGAATGATAAAAACGTATGGTAAGATTTTGCTGTGCTTATATGTCTTTACACAACAATAGCCTTTGAAGCGAAACTACAATTAGCACGGTGCGACATACGTATAAGCCCCACTCTCTGACGTCGGATAGGTTTAGAGCCCTGTTTGGAAGCATGTGACGCCATTCCTGTTAAAAATCAAACTTACCCTTCTAAGTAGCGGGAAATGCAAAATTTAGATGTAGCTCCTAGAAAGCACTAAAATGGAGTGAGTGATAGTAGAGTCCATGAAAGTTATGGGTTTGGTAGTAACTTAGTTTCGGTTATAAAAGTAATTGACACAGGTCAATGAAGGCAGATTGCATGTTTATATCGTGGAAGGTAAGACACTTCAAAGATATTCTTGATCGATGATTTTGTTTCTCAGATAGCAGGCCGATAAAACCTTGTTGATTTGGTAAAAGAGATTACAAACTAGATGTAAGATACAATTATAATATTTTAGAATATATTACAATTACTTTTGATTATCATATACAGTTATTCC
Organism: Chiridota heheva; assembly: GCA_020152595.1. Lineage (NCBI taxonomy): Eukaryota > Metazoa > Echinodermata > Holothuroidea > Apodida > Chiridotidae > Chiridota > Chiridota heheva. Next base: position 31,489 of record JAIGNY010003138.1, read on the forward strand.
AGTTACATAAAAAAAAAGAGTTTGAACCTTAATTACCATTTCATGATATTTATATTTCCTCCAATATTCAAACTTTTGACTGGTAGATTTAAAAAAGGGTCTGGATAGTTTCCGAGAATAATTATGACGACTGAATTAGGACAAATTTCATGATCCACAACCTTTTATCATTTTTCATAATATTTTGTATGATTTAAAATCATATACCATTAACAATTTGTCTTAGGCTTGCATTACAGAATGGGAAGTAATCCTTAAAGGCGTCCTCTATTGTTTTGAAAAATCGATCAAGGGTTTATACTGAACCCTAGATTGAGGGTATCCCCGGACTTTAAGATATATATTGAAGTAAATATACATATTTCACTCACGACAATTGCTTTCGTCGAATCCGTCATCACATTGCCACATTCCGTCACATACAGCATCATTGACCACAACGTTGGATGAGTTTGGACAGAATACAAAATCTAAATGAAGAATACAATATCATTTTAACAACCTTATGCAGTAATTTTTGTATAGTATAATATACCTTAGCTGAGTAATTCAGTATTATATGATTAAATATCAACCAAGCATATACAATATATAATGCGTCACAAAACAACCACCTATGCAAACCAGTGTAATCACATTGCTCAACGTGAAAATAAATTTCATACAGTAAGTTAATTGATCGATGGAAATCCTAGCAAAATTGAGAGGCTTAACTGCTTGAGATATGGTTGCTATAGCACGGAGACTTGTTAGACTCAAGACTACAATCAAACACAACTCAACATCTTAAAGATTACGTGAAAGCCACAAGGCTTATGGAGATGATTGATGATGATGGAAATACTCTAAATGTCATTAAGGGGGCTCTGTGCTTTCAAAAAGAGTTTTCACAAATGAAGTTATACAAACAAATTCGTGATTTGAATATCTATTGTAAAATTATGCTAAATATTATGCCAAATTAGCATTGATCAACAATAAATAAAATCATACATTTTCTTTCAAGTAAAGTAGTACATGAAAAAACTAGAACAGTCCCTAAAATTTTGTAATGGCTTTCTGTTTATCCCAATAGCACACTCCGAAATATATTCATTGCTTTCCCATCAATTCCTAATTAAATATTCAAAACGGTCAATTTTATATGCAAATTAGCATTAGCGTTTTTATCCCCTTTTTTTGCGTAATATTTAGTTCAGACATTTCTACAATAATAACAGTTTGTTTGTATAACTTTATTGGTGAAAACTCTTTTTGAAGATAGAGAACCCTCTTAAATCAAACTTCCACTGTAACCATCCACAGAGGGGCTGACTTCTGTTAACTGTAAAGAGGAAATCTCTTCGCAAGATAGATGTTTGACCCATCACCAATAAATTCTTGTCAGTGATTGTGTAAATATTTCGAACAATGAGAAGCGTAGGATTACAGTGTATTTTTTGGCTCCGCGTTTACACTATATATCTGGTCTTTAAGTGTCATTTCTGAAGTTTGCAATTTGTGAAGGAAATGTTCAGTTTAGAGCAAAGATTTAATGGTTTGTTCTCCTGTAAGATGAAAGAAACCTTCATGAGAGTATCCCACAATGCATCTATTAAGATTAAAATGTGCATCACAATCAGACTTCAGGAAGCATAACCGCTCAATGGGATTCAAAGCTTACATATTCGAATTAAAGGCGAACATATAACTGTTTACTCTTGACTCCCAAACAGACGTACATTGTCTACTCGATGCTTACTGCAAACCCTGACTATCAAACAGACGTACAATTTCTATTCGATATCTACTGCAAACCCTGACTATCAAACAGACGCACAATATCTACTCGATACCTACTGCAAACCCTGATCCCAAACAGACGTACAATGTCTACTCGATGCTTACTACAAGCCCTGACTCCCAAACAGACGTACAATGTCTACTCGATGCTTACTGCCAACCATGACTATCAAACAGACGTACAATATCTACTCAATATCTACTGCAAATCCTAACTATCAAAGAGACGCACAATGTCTACTCGATACCTACTGCAAACCCTGATCCCGAACAGACGTACAATGTCTACTCGATTCTTACTACAAACCCTGACTCCCAAACAGAGGTACAATGTCTACTCGATGCTTACTGCAAACCGTGACTCACAAACAGACGTACAATGTCTACTCAATGCTTACTGCAAACGTTAACTATTACGATGTCAATACGTTACTGCAAACCTTGACTCAAACAGACGTACAATGACTGATATCTACTGCAAACCCTGACTATCAAACAGACGATCGATATCTACTGCAAACGTTGACTATCAAACAGACGTACAATGTCTACTCGATATCTACTGCAAACCTGACTATCAAACAGACGTACAATGTCTACTCGATACCTACTGCAAATCCTGATCCCAAACAGACGTACAATGTCTACTCAATACCTACTGCAAACCCTGACTCCCAAACAGACGTACAATGTCTACTCGATACCTATTGCAAACCCTGACTATCAAACAGACGTACAATGTCTACTCGATATCTACTGCAAACCTGACTATCAAACAGACGTACAATGTCTACTCGATACCTATTGCAAACCCTGACTCCCAAACAGACGTACAATGTCTACTTGATACCTACTGCAAACCCTAACTATCAAACAGACGTACAATGTATACTCGATGCTAACTGCAAACCCTGACTATCAAACAGACGTACAATGTCTACTCGATACCTACTGCAAACCCTGATCCCAAACAGACGTGCAATGTCTACTCGATGCTTACTACAAACCCTGACTCCCAGACAGACGTAAAATGTCTACTCGATGCTTACTACAGACCCTGACTCCCAAACAGACGTACAATGTCTACTCGATACCTACTGCAAACGTTGACTATCAAACAGACGTATAATGTCTACGCGATGCTTACTGCAAACCCTGACTCGCAAACAGACGTACAATGTCTACTCGATGTCTACTACAAACTCTACGATGTTTCAAAAGGGCAGGATAACTACGAGTTCCATCGTTTTGAGAAGAGTCCTGAATTAATAACAATTGTAGTTACATACATACATATCTATAATATAGTTTCTTGGTGTAATGTATTATATAATATATATTTTTTAAATTATATATAATTTGTTTTTGTTTATTGTTATTTATTTATTGTTATTTTGATTTGAAAAAAAGTATTTCAAGTTTATGTGATTTATTTGGAAAAAATGATCAAACTAAAGATACAGTGGGTAAACAAAGAAAAAGGAATTTATAACAGATATCTTTTCCATACTAAAAAATCAGCCAAAAATGGTACTTCAAGTCCGAATTATTCCCATTCCAAGAACATCACGAAATGTTTTTTCGTTAGTTTCATATGGAGAAACACTAATTTCCGTGCTAAAAATTGTTAACCTGTTTACATATGACGGATATCTTTATATACTTTTAAAATGATATTAATTAAAAACCACAGTAATAGTACACTTTTGAACAAATATTATTTCTTATTTTGGTCATTTTGATTTCAAAACATCTATTTATTTACTTACCATCCAGAATATTTCCATATACATTAAACAGAAATGAGCAAGGAATATCATCCACAACATATTGGTTGACTGAAATAAACATGTCGGTGTCATCAAAATAAAAACCTCTGGTCTGTGAGGACAACAAGTTTATGCTTAAGACGTTGTGCGTCACTGTGCCATCTAGTTTCCCAAACACAAAATTGCAACTTGGATTATAGGATCGTAAATGAACAAAAATACCAGAACCCCTCTGAAGGTGAAGTATTCGTGTGGCTTTTAAAACGTTGAAATTGTGGTAAGTCACCAATGATGAGAAAACTGTAAGCTCGTTCTCGTTGACATCAACTGTGTAAAGAAAAGTATAGTATTTATGTTGTATTGCTATAACCCTATATACAAAATTATACACTTTGGGTACAGCTCAATCAATCAATCGATCACTAATCGATCACTAGTAATCGATTATTTTTTAGATCGCAAAAAACACAACTACGCTGTAAAAGAGGAAAACAAAACTAATGAGTTATTGGTGGTAGGCGACTTGAAAAAGTCTTTGTGTAGTAAGTCTAATATGGAAGAGTCGCACCCTAATTCTCACACTCTTAACAATTCTTAATGTATTTTAAAGAAATTTATTTAGCTTTTTTACTATTTGAATTAATTTTCCTCTAGCTTTCTCCAGGTGCTGTAATACAGCACAAGATTCTGTTTTACTACTTCTTGATATACCCAATGGTTTTTAAGCCACAAAATCGCAGGAACAAGATAATCGGTAAGTTTGATGTAATCGGGAAGAAGGTTCCAGCTGCGAAGAAATTAGTTTAAAGTTAATCCACCCCAGCCATAAAGTTCATAGAAGATAGATCCCTTGACGATAATATAGTCAAATTTGAATATATAATGGTCAAATTTGATCATGATTATGGTCAAATTTGGTCATATTACGGTCAAATTTGTTATCTAACTTTGACCATAGTTGTATTGGTATACAGTTGACCATGTCATGGTCTAATTTGACATTTTTGGTCTGATTTTGACCAATTTATTTTTTAGATTGTACATTAGCAATTGTTAAGATGTTGAGTGTGACGTCACAGTAGACTTTTTATGAGAACGTAAGGTATATCATACAATAAATCCTTAATGGAGAATACCTCTTTCATCGCAGTGCTGTGTGTCATTATATCCTCCATGGTATGTGATATACATTGCAACAATCATTTAATCATCATTATAGGGTAGTCAATAAATGCATTTAGATGAACAGCATCAAAAGACTTAAATTTTGTTAACCGATACACTAAACATATTTTCAATATAGACCTTTTCAAACCGAGTTTAGCCGAAGGTGATTTCTTTCGTACTTCGACAATCAACCGACTACTGACTGATTAAGCGATTTTTCTTTTGTTGCCGAAACAATCAGCTGCAGTTGTTAGGTGAAAATGTGTAAACAACAATGCGCGCGCGTATTACTTTCATATATAACCCACGAATGGTGAGCGTTTTGTTCATACGTTTGCTCCCATATGGTTTGTGAACTGTGTAGACAAGCAGAAATTCCCCGGTTTTTGATTGGTCGAAAAGATACCCCCTGTAAATGATCGGTCCATTAGGGAAACTTAAGTTTAGGCCATGTGACATTATTCAAACTGGTGTTCCGTATATTGCCATTTCATATTTGAAATGGTATATCGCGTCCGATTTTAAGGCAGAAAAAACAATGGTCCCGCGACATGTTCGAATTTCATATTATCTCCTATCCCAACCGTCATTCAGTCGTAAATATGTGATTTGAAAGACTCTATAAACTCGTTCTGTTTACCTGAATAATTTTCTGCTTTAACCAATATTTCGAATCGAAAATCCACGGAACAGTTATAATTATAATTTAGGCCTATTCTTGCCAAGATTAAGAGTGTGCTGTTCCATACTTGAAAAACAGATTTTTTTGTTCCGGCTGGGATTGTTGCAATGAGGGATAATTCCTCGTCCATTAAGAGCACACTTCCATATTGTCCGATGGCATACACCCTTACGGTAATACCGGTATTATCCGTTGCTCTTACCATTACGGTCGATTCTGAGCATGGTTTTATTGTTAAGGAAACGTTGGCAACTTCGCCTGCTGGTAGCATTATCACTGTAAAAAGAAAGACGTATACTAACTTTAATGCACAACTAAATATTCAAGTAGAATGTTTAGCCAACTTTAACTTTTTCACGGAAACCTCCTTATTAATAAAATAGAATTAGGATAAAATTCAAAATAAAAATTGGTCCGGAAGCCTTAGTCTATGAAAATAATGGGAAAGTCTATTTCCTAGATTCTGATTGGGTATAATAACTACTCAAAACTGTTTGGCAAGAATTTTTGTACCCTTAAAGATAATTAAAATATATAGAATCATCATTACGTAAGAAATACAGTAGTCAATTGACAACTGATTTTGATGCGATTGTGACAGATTTTAAGTATATTTGGTTAAGATTGCCTTTACACGAGGACATTCCTGTAAGGATGTATTAAGAAATGAATGGAGAACGAAAACAATGCGCCCATTAATTTATGAACATATATTATCAATGGAAATTTTAGACCAACTTTGACAGAATGCTGATGTTGTATGTTGATGAACAATAACTTATATGATGAGAACCTGTATATGATATGATATAAGTCGTAATTTCCAGGAAACAGGGGAACATTTCATCCATCAATTGCTAAACACACGTTTAGGTTTAAGTTTGAAGAAGAAATCTCGTCACAGGAAAGTTGTTTAATTTTTACCACTAAATCTGATCATACTAGTAACGTCACTTCAGCGGCGGTAATCAATTTGGCTTTTCGAATTTGTTGATTGTGTAAAATCTTGACATATCATAAACGTTGGATTGTTTCATATTTCGTATCTTTTCGGTATCTACGTTAAGGCAATATCTGGCCTTTAAAATAGAGCATAGAATCTTAAATAAATGTAATCTCAAAACGTTTTGGTTATTTTATGTCTCACAATGCTTGAAATTAGGAGTGTGGGCTCTGGGCGACCTTTTCTCCCTGTTCATTTCACTTCTTTCGTGAGAATTACGGCCCCGGATAGAATGAGGATTACATACCTTGAGGTTCAACAACTGATATAGTAGCTTTTGGTTGAACGATAGTTTTTGATGTAGGAGAATTTATGATATATGCTAAGTACGCAGTCGAACTGGGCCACAATACATCACGGCTGTCTCCAGGTTGAAAATTTAAATAATCAACAATGTCGTTAGGTCTTTGGATAACAACGAATCTTGAGTATCGAGCATCGAAGTCATTTTCAAGTACAAATCGAATCCATTTTCCAGGTCTCACCACAATTTCGCGGACCCATACGAAAACGTTAAGAGAATTGTCACCCACAGGAGGGTAAAGGATAGTGGTACCGGCATCCAGGACAAAAGGTGCTTTGTGGAATAAAAGAGTAAAATGCAAAATAATTGTTAGATATCTTTTCGACTTATCGATATGTCAAGAGTAGGTCTAACTTATAAAAGGGCTAGAATGGGTGTAAGAGGGGCCCTCAAATAGGATGTTTTCGGGTAGATTGATCAGGGACATAATTTCTTTCGAAGTAGTATCTCTACAGCGTTGGTTGAACGGGCAATTTCCACGACCTTTCCCCAAACTCAATAATAAATTGGCTTCTGTTTAGGGCCCAATTTATTATGACTTTGTCCATTCATAGTGGTCTTGTAAACTAAACTATTGGTTTTATAAACAGGACTTAAGCAAAAGTTTCCTTCTTCTTTTCTGAAAACTTTGCATTTCATAATACATCGTGCCATAATAGTAAAATTCACCAACTACTCTGTTAGGTCCCATCTTCTCTAAGATAGAAGAAAATTAAAATCAACGGGTATTGTTCTTCAGGAGGATTTAACTGCAAACAATCGTGCCCTCTTACAAAAGGCAGCAGACCACCCTAAAATAGCCATTGCATGGTCCATCGATAGAAGGATTTATGGTCTCATCAAATCTAGTAATGGCTCTGAAACAAAGCGAAGAATAACCGGTCTGAATGATCTTAATAAGATACAATCAAGCCACATGATTGACTATCATTAGCCCAAGAGAACTGAGGCTGAAACTGACACCGAAGGTGTGATTATCATTTTTTTTCATTATAACTATTCATATTTGCTTATAAGAGCATATATTGTTCTTGAACACGTACATAACATTGTACCTTTAAACTTGAGATCTGAAAATCGTTTTTCTTTACTTTATCCAGTTAACTGTGATTGCTTTCTTTTCTTTTGTATTAAACTATTAGTCCATGCACAATCTTACTGCAATCGATTTAAACCAACGTAATTTTCAAGTAGCTAGTTCCGATAATCCTATTCAACATGCCGAACACAATCATGCACATGAGTACCCTCCAGATGCCACTGACCCCAATACAAGTTGCCCTTTTTTTAACAGTAATCCGTGTAACTATTATGATGTCGACTCGTCCTGCTCTGTTAATCTTGATTCTTTCTCAACCTTACATGTCAATAGTAGAAGCATAGTAAAGAATTTTGGTGATCTTTTAATTTTACTTAGGTCGTTAGGTACAGATTTTACTTGCATAGGCATTACTGAAACTTGGTTTGAGAATGATACACCCCTCGGCATTTATCATATCCTTAATTATGCTCTTATCTCTAATCCACGTACTGCCAAACTTGGAGGCGGAGTTGGTGTTTACATTACTACCTCCTGTAATTATACAGAGAGAACTGATTTGACTATTTTCAGGGACTGTGTATTTGAATCTGTGTTTATTGAAATTGATTCTTCTAATTCTAAGGATAATATCATAATTGGTGTTGTATACCGTCCCCCTGATCATAGTAATTACGAACAATTTATTGATTGTCTCGACAATATTTTAGATAAAATTTCATAAGAAAATAAGAAATGTTATGTTATGGGTGATTTTAATGTGAATTTATTAGAGTCTTCTCATTATGCTAATGATATTTTTATTACTTTGTCATCCTATTGTTTTAGGCTTTTTATTGCGAAATCAACCAGGTTTAATAACGACAATCACTCATTCACCCTTTTAGATAATATATTCAGTAATGTCACCAGTAATGTAAATAGAAGAGGGTTAATAGTAAATGATATTTCTGATCATTTCCCTATCTTTTGTTCATCTTCTGCTATTAAGACGGCTGCCGTTGATAAAACTGATCACTGTACACGTAATTTTTGTGATAGAAATATTAGTAAATTTATTGACCTTATATCCCATGAAAATTGGAACTCGGTTTTTGACTCTGGTGATCCTGAATTTGCCTATAACTGTTTCCTAGGAACCTTTTCTTACTATTATGACAAATGTTTGCCAATAATTGAAAATAAGAATAAGACCAACTTACCCCGTAGAATTGGTGTACTCCTGCTATTGTAAACTCTCGTAAAACTAAGTGTAAGTTATATAAAATGTATATCCAAAACCCAACTGCTGATACTAAACGTAATTATGTTGTGTTCAGAAATAAGCTTAATTCTATTATTATAATTGCCAAAAGGACTTATTATTTCAATCTATTTCGTAGTTCTAACATTAAGGATACTTGGTCTTGCATTAATTTTCTTATTAAGGGTTCCTCAACGAAAGTTGTTTCTACTGAACTATCAACTAGTGGGTGTGACATTACTGATATTGATGATATTTGTAATTCCTTTAATACTTATTTTACTGATATTGGGCCTAAGCTGGCAAGTAGCATTAGTGGTAATACCAACGATCCTTTAGATTACTTACCTAATCCAAATTGCTCTTCATTTTACATGTCACCCACGAATAATTATGAAGTCTTTGAGTACATCTTCGATTTAAACATATCCAGCCCAGGTTTCCCATGGTATTCACTCTAAGATCGTTAAGTCTGTCGCCCAACTTATTTCGAAACCTCTAAGTTATGTTATTAATTGTTCTTTCATTAGGGTATTGTTCCATCTAAATTAAAAATTTCTTAACATTCATTTCCTGTTCATTTCATCTTCGGGCACACATTACATAGATACACAATGGGTACAAAATGTACTTAATCAAAAACGATCTACAACCGGATGTGACGTAAAAGATATGAGCATCGCAATTTTACGAGACGAGTTTCCCTGTTCGTCCAGGCGCAAAAAAACAAACAAGTTTTGGAGAAAAAAAATCAAGCTTTAAAAAAAATTGCGATTAAGTCAAGAAAATTACATATGGTGGAAAGGATCAGCCACTGGCCGGTCGAGAGAATGTTCTGGGAGGGGTAAGATGTACTGAAAGGCAAAACATTATACTACTGAACTTCTAAAACATGCGAAATATCACGTGTTTTGAAATGTATATTTTGTTTATTACTTTCATTTTATTCTCCATTAAAAACTTTTGATAATAGGCCAGAATTAAGCCAAAAAAGTCTCTAAAGCCAAAAAAATAAAAAGGCCATTTTATGGCAAATCCATTGCCGAAAAACCCATCAATAAGCTACAATCTCAGAAAAAAGTCACTTTTCTGTGGCCAAACAAGTCTCAAAAGATTCTTAAAATTTATTACATCAACCCTGGTTATCGATGAAACAATTTCGTATTAGAACAGACACTGAAAGACTGTAGTTCTAGCAATAAGATGGGGTGTATTGAGTATTGAGTTGTATTTGTGTCATTTCTTGGCATGCTTTTTCATTCACAGTTTTTATGAAATATACGAAATACAAATTTTCTAATTATGACGTCTTAAAAAAGATGGCAGCCAATGTTAAAAATGGCTAATATTTACTCATAGAGGTTAAATATAATTTTGTTTAACCATTCTGTAAGTGAAACAAATTTCTCTAGACATCAATATCTTAGTACATTAATAATTCCTAACACTGATAGAAGTGTCTTATGCGACGTCATGAGGTTATTCATGACGTCAAAAACACAGAATTTCTGCATATTACATGAATTGTGGAGCATTTGGTTATTGTTGTCTTGTTCGAAAAATTATTCTAAATGTTTCTTTTTGCAAAATTGCCCATCGGTTGATGTACCAAATAGATGTATGTTTGTTTTGATTTATTTTATAGATGAACATATGATAAAATAAAATAAATATAAACTTTTGATGCATTTATAAACTTTTAGCCGGCTGTTTATACACAATTCTCTCAAAGCTTTTAACGTTTGGTGACATTTAGAAGCAAATTGAGCTTAAATAATTTCAAATATGGAATGGACCATTAATACAGCAGCAACTTCCATCAAAATCAGTTAAAAACTGACGATTTTACATCATTTTTAATGTGTTGGCCCCATTGCGTAATCATTTGTGACTTAGGTAGATGAACATGTCTTCAATTGTTTATGCAAACCCTTTGCATTTCAATCCTCTCTAAAAATGTAATTTGATGGTCAATATCTGATTCCATCCAGATATTTGACAACTTCAGTATAACCTATATGGCAACAGGTAATCAGCAAAGAAGACATTAAACTTCCAACTGGATAAAACTGAAAAACACATCAGATCAGATATCAGTTTTGTTATTTAAAGGAAAGGTATCGTCCCATAAATACATTCAGAAGTAAACACCGCTGTACTGGCAGCGTCACTTCCGGTTTTCAATTTTCCCTATTGATTGCGACAAATCTGTCATGTTATCGATAACAAATGTAGGCCCCTATGTTTGGTCCGGCGGATGTGTGATCGATAACATCGCAGATTTCTCACGATCAATAGGGAAAATTGAAAACCGGAAGTGACGTTGCAAGCACGGCGGCGTTCACTTCTGAATGTATCTATGGAACGATACCTTACTATTAACCAGTCTGTTCTTTCGCTGTTGTGCATGGACGGTGTAAAGTGTATCTGTGTTTGCACGTGGATATTCCTTAGTCTTTGTCATGATCTGTGATCTGACCACAAGATCGAACCCGAAACGACCGTCTGAATGGGACACGCTTCATCACAGAACCAACAAGTAAATTGAAGCCGTATCTACATTTAGCAACATATTTAGTTTAATTAATTAAATATGTTGTGAAAAATGAACGAAATTAAATGTTATATACAGATCGGTTAAAAGTTACTGAATTTACATCATCTTGAATTTTCAGGCGCAAATAACGTTAACTATACAATTTGTTATTTAAATCTGTAACATCAAAAGAAGAAAAACCGATGAATTGTCAACTTATTGGTTTTGATCCTTCACCAACGGTTTTTGTATGTATGACTAAGAGTTTTTGAATGTATGTTGGTATGACTAAGAATTTTTGAATGTATGTTGGTATATCACATCTGTTGCATACATTAAGAATTCTACTACAGACGCTACAGGTGTAAAATAGCTGATTACAAGTTATAAGTCAGGCGCGGTTCCAGGATTGCGCGAGGGGCCTCCGCATTTGAAAATCAACTAGATCCTTTATCACAAAGGTGTTTTTTTGTAAAGTAGGTGAGTACAAGTTATGAGGCAGGCACGGATCTAGGGCTGCGCGCGGAGCCTCCGCACTTGGAAATCAACTAGATCCTTTATCACACAGGTCCTTTTTTGTAAACTAGGTAAGTACAAGTTATAAGTCAGGCGCAGATCTATGGTGCGCACGGAGCAGATCCGCACTTGAAAATCAACTAGATCCCTAAACACACAGGTGCTTTTTTCTAAAGTAGGTGAGTACAAGTTACAAGTCAGGCGCGGATCAAGGGCAGCGCGGGTCCTCCGCACTTGGAAATCAACTCAATCCTTCATCACACAGGTGCTTTTGTGTAAAGTGATGAGTACAAGTTATAAGTCAGGCGCGGATCTAGGGTGCGCGCGGAGCCTCCGCACTTGAAAATCAACTCGACCCTTCATCACAGAGGTGTTTTTTTTGTAAAGTAGGTGAATGCAAATTATAAGTCAAGTACGGATCAAGGGGTTCGCGCGGGGCCTCCGCACTTCGAAATCATATCCTTTCGTCATCACACAGGTACTTTTTTTGTAAAGTAAGTAAGTACAAGTTATAAGTCATGCAGGGATCAAGGGTGCGCGCAGAGCCTACGCACTTCAAAATCATATCCTTCCGTCATCACACAGGTACTTTTTTTGTAAAGTAGGTGAGTACAAGTTATAAGTCATGCACGGATCAACTAAATATTTCATCTCACAGGTGCTTTTTTGTAATGTAGGTGAGTACAAGTTAGAAGTCAGGTTCGGTTCCCCGGTATGCGCGCGGGGCCTCCGCACTTGGAAATCAACTAGATCCTTCATCACCAGGTGCTTTTTTGTAAAGTAGGTGAGTACAACTTATAAGTCAGGTGCGAGTCCCTGGGATGCGCGCGGGGCCTCCGCACTTGGAAATCAATTAGATCCTTCATCACACAGGTGCTTTTTTATAAAGTAGGTAAGTACAAGTTATAAGTCAGTGGCAGATCTAGGGGTGCGCGCGGGCCTCCGCACTCGGAAATCAACTGAATCTTTCATCACACGGGTGCTTTTTCGGAAAGTAGGTGAGCACAAGTTATAAGTCAGGCGCGGATCGATGGGTGCGCGCGGACCCCCCACACTTGGAAATTACCTAGATCCTTCGTCACACAGGTGTTTTTTTTTTTTGTTGTAAAGTAGGTGAGTACACTTATAATTCAGGCGCAGGTTAAGGGGTGTGCACGGGGCCTCCGCAAGTGAAAAATAACTAAATCCTTCATTATACAGGTGCTTTTTCGTAAAGTAGCTGATTACAAGTTATAAGTCAAACGTGGATCGAGGGGGTTGCGGTAACTCCGCACTTGGAAATCAAGTAAATCCTTCATCACACAGGTGCTTTTTTTGAAAAGTAACTGATTACAAGTTATGTGTTAGACGCGGATCTCCGATGTGCGCGCGGGTTCTCTGCACTGAAAATCAACTCGATCCTTCACCACACACGTGCTTTTTTTGTAAAGTAGGTGATTACAAGTTATAAGTCAGGCGCGGATCAAGGGCTGTGCGCGGGTCCTCCGCACTTGGAAATCAACTAGATCCTTTACCACACACTTGCTTTTTCGTAAAGTAGGTGAGTACAAGTTATAAGTCAAACGGGGATCTTCGGGGTGCGCGCAGGGCCTCCGCACTTGGAAATCAACTCAATCCTTTATCACACAGGTGTTTTTTTGTTAAGTAGGTGAGTACAAGTTATAAGTCAGGCGCGGATCTAGAGGTGCGCGGTTCCTACGCACTTGTAAATCAACTCGATCCTTTATCACATAGGTGCTTTTTTTGGAAAGTAGGTGAGTACAAGTTATAAGTCAGGTTCGGTTCCGCGGGATGCGCGCGGGGCCTCCGCACTTGGAAATCAACTAGATCCTTCATCACACAGGTGCTTTTTTGTAAAGTAGGTGAGTACAACTTATAAGTCAGGTGCGGGTCCCCGGGATGCGCGCGGAGCATCCGCACTTGGAAATCAACTAGATCCTTCATCACACAGGTGCTTTTTTGTAAAGTAAGTAAGTACAAGTTATAAGTCAGGTGCAGATCTAGGGGTGCGCACGGGCCTCCGCACTTGAAATCACCTCGATCCTTCATCACACAGGTGCCTTTTTTGTCAGGTAGGTGAGTACAAGTTATAACTAAGGCGCGATTCCCCGGGATGCGCGCGGGCCTCCGCACTCGGAAATCAACTGAATCTTTCATCACACAGGTGTTTTTTCGGAAAGTAGGTAAGTACAAGTTATAAGTCAGGCGCGGATGTAGGGGTGCGCGGTTCCTACGCACTTGGAAATCAACTAGATCCTTCATCACAGAGGTGCTTTTTTGAAAATGAGGTGAGTACAAGTTATAAGTCAGGCAATTCAGGGGGTGCGCCTGGACCCTCCGCACTTGAAAATCAACTAGTTCCTTCATCACACACTTGCTTTTCTGTAAAGTAGGTGAGTACAAGTTATAAGTCAGGCGCGGATTTAGGGGTGCCTGCGGAGCCTACGCACTTTGAAACTAACTCGATTCTTCATCACATAGGTGCTTCTTTGTAAAGTAGGTGAGTACAAGTTATAAGTCAGGCACGGACTTAGGGGTGCCTGCGGAGCCTCTGCACTTGAAAATTAACTACATATTTCATCGTAGAGGTGCTTCTTGGTAAAGTACGTGAGCACAATTTATCAGTCAGTTTAGGTTCCAGGATGCGCACAGATTTCCGCACTTGAAAATCAACTAGATCCTTCATCACACAGGTGCTTTATTGTAAAGTAGGTGAGTACAAGTTATAAGTCAGGCGCGGATCCAGGGGTGCGCGCGGCCCCTCCGCACTTGGAAATCAACTCGATCCTTCATCACACACAGGTGCTTTTTTGTAAAGTAGGTGAGTACAAGTTATAAGTCAGGCACAGATCTACGGGTGCGCGCGGGTCCTCCGCACTTGACAATCAACTAGATCCTTCATCACACAGTAAAGTAGATGAGTACAAGTTATCAGTCAGGCACGGACTTAGGGGTGCCTGCGGAGCCTCTGCACTTGAAAATCAACTAGATATTTCATTGTAGAGGTGCGTTTTGGTAAAGTAGGTGAGCACAATTTATAAGTCAGTTTAGGTTCCAGGATGCGCGCAGATTTCCGCACTTAAAAATCAACTAGATCCTTTATCATATAGGTGTTTTTTTCGAAAGTAGCTGATCACAAGTTATAAGTCAGGTACGGATCAAGGGTGCGCGCTGGGCCTCCGCACTTGGAAATCAACTCAATCCTTCATCACACAGGTTCCTTTTTATAAAGTAGCTGATCACAAGTTATAAGTCAGGCGCGAATCTAAGGGTTCGCGCGAGGCCTCCGCACTTGACAATCAACTAGATCCTGCATCACACAGTAAAGTAGATGAGTACAAGTTATCAGTCAGGCACGGACTTAGGGGTGCCTGCGGAGCCTCTGCACTTGAAAATCAAGTAGATATTTCATCGTAGAGGTGCTTTTTGGTAAAGTAGGTGAGTACTTGTTATAAGACAGGTGCGGACCCAGAGGGTGCGCGAGGCCTCCGCACTTAGTTTGTTTTTGCTTAAAGTTCTCATTCTAATAAGCTACTTTGTAAGTAAACCAAAGAGGCGTGTTGCGAAACAGGTCAAAAAGTCAATCGGGACGTTTCTGACGCTAAAACGAGTCGAAGATCAACTCGATCCTTTATCATACAAACTGCGTACACACATCACACGAATCATAGTATATGCATATGTACACACATACACAGCTTCGTTAGCCCCGGAAACTGAAAATTCCCTGTTTTTGATGGCCCAAATAGCTTTAAATTGATGAAATCTTTTAAATGAAGATAACAGATTAAAGACTAATATGATCAACACGAAGTATGATAACGTTGTGGGATCGACAGTCCGGTTCGTACCCCCGATCGGGAGGACAGTTTTGTTCTCCCGATCAGCAGTTACTTTACAGAGGTATCCCACAATGCATCTTTCCCAATTCAAAGTTTGTATAGGATTCATATAAAGATCAGACACATTTCGAGCGAGGACAAATCAACCACTGCGAAAGGTTCAAATTTTTTTCACGGTTTCAAATATTGGCAAAATAATTATCTTTTCGCCTTCAAATTTACCGTGAATTTTTTGAGAGATTTGAAGAAAATTGGTGACTTCATATCATGTATTACCGTTAAGTAGTAGTGTTTTAACAAGATTTTCTGAAGAAAAAACATTTTTTAAAGTTTTTTCGCGACTGATTTTTCACTAACATGGTAGCGTCAAAAATAATTTCCGAACAAACTTCTTTTTCTTTTTTCTTCCAAAACTTTTTTGTTAAAATGAGATTGCTTAACGGTAACACATATTAAGTAGTCATCAGTTTTCTTCAAATTTTTCAAAAATTCCACGCTAATTTTTAAAAGTTCACGATAAAAAGATAATTCATATTCCATTATATGTACGAACAAAACTCAAAAGGTTCCTTGATTTTAATAACACCAAATGGCTTTAAAATGATGGAAAACTGTTAACATATGATAAAGACCATATACTAATATAATCAGCACGTGCTATAGATAACGGCGTGGGAACCAGGACGAAGCCCTTGTAGAGGTCCAAATAATGAAGTCCCCGGAAGCTCTGAAGATTCATTAATTGTGATGGCCCTCCGGCTAAGTGGCCAATCTAAAATGATAGAAAACTTTAAAATGAAGATAACAGATCGAAGATTGCACAATATAAAGCTTTATATATCAATTATTATTATTTATTTTTTCAGGGGCAGCATATTCGTCCTCTAACAAAATTATTAGAGAGAGGGGAAATTTTAGAAGTCCAGGGGGCGAAGTCTCCCGAAGCTATTTAGATTCATTATGGCCCTAAATGGCTTTAAAAGGATGGGAAACTGACATGTCAAATGAAGATAACAGATCAAAGATTGCATATCCATACAGGTTTTATATATAATGTTTCTTTTTTTCTTTTTCTTTTTTGCTTTTTTTTGGGGGGGGGAGGAGCATAAGCATAATCAATCTCTGTATAACATTCTGCAGCATGCCCTCTGTGGATAATCTTGACTTTTCGGATTTGTGTTTCAATAAGCTTGGTCTTGCTATATGTTATCATGATAATACACTTCTTAAAGACATTGCCATAAAACATCCCAAGGCCACCAAAAATTCACGCATCACTGCCCCACCATACAGTGTACGATTAGTCATACTGTACGTACGTACAAATGGAGTTTATTTCGAGCATGGTTTAAGCGTGACACAGCGTGTCTACTATTTGAAGAAAAATTGAAGGCGCTGAGAGTAGCAATTCCATAGATGTCGGGGCACAATATTAACATGTATATTCAGAAACAAAAGAGTCGACCCCGCTCTAATGCGCATACGATTATGCACGGATATTGAAGTTCGTGAATAAAGAAAAAATGCAGTCCTCGGTACGGATTGCTTTCGTAAGGGTCACTTATTATTGCATTTAGTGGCAACCAGTCTGGAAAACGCTGTTTTGCCAAAAATCTTCGGCGTAAAGCTTCATCAGTTTGAAAAGTTTAAAAAAAAACTCATTTGAAAAAAAAAGTACATACAAATCATTAAAATAACAGTTATATACCAGCACCACTGGCGTAAAAAGAAAAGGTTTTCGCATTTCAGACTTTCAAGCTTACGAAAGGAATTGAATAGTTTTTTTTTTTTTGCGAAAAGGTACATATTAACGAAACCGATTTTTTTTTCTTCGAGTTTCGTATTGTTCGTATTGTGAAATTATATTCTATATTTGTCTTCCTACTAACCATATAATTTCTTGAATGTAGAAAGTCAAACAGCGTGAAGGAAATGGAAGTTTTATGATACAGTTCGCTATCGAACAATGCACATACACAATGGGCCTGCGTTGAACACTTTTGGTCTTGCGAGATTAATTCCCAAGTGACCACAGCGAGAGGTCACGGAATGATATTACGCATGCGTGCGTTTGATCTCGAACTAGCATATTGAAAGTATGTTTCATAAGTCTAGAGCTAGAGTGTGAGAAGAATAAAGTCTTCGAATTCTGCATCAAACCTCATGCGCAAAACAACAAAAGTTAGTCAAAACTGGTGTACTATAGATAATTGAGGCCCCTATCATCATAAAAATATTAAACAAAATTGTATAATACATTTCTAATACAAAACAGACAAATAGTGTTAAATTGTAAGAATGTGGTATGAAAGTGTAAGGGCAACATCAACCTGTCAACCTGACAAAATCTATTAAATCTATTAGTCTATAAATTGTTCACGTACATGTTGGGCTTTAGGATGGGCTGAGCAGGAGCGTAGGAAGAGTGACCTTTCGTGGAGGTAAGCAGTGCTGGGAGTAAGAGCCTCCAAAATGTTCCGGTTACAATAGCAAAATTCCACTTGTAAAATAAGTTTCCATGAAACATTGCTTGTAATCTGGAAATCTCCATTTTTTGAGAAATTTTCTTCATATTCCGGAAATTGTCTTAGATTTTAGAAAAATGTTGCAAAAACCCACCAGAATTCCCAATTATTTCATTAAAATATTGTTCAATTTACCAATATTTTTTTAAATTTCTTTTAATATTTTCCCAATTTTACCTCACAACCATGCAGAAAGCATGTAAATGGGTGGGTTAAATCCTCTCACTGGGCATCTTTCCTCCCAATTTCTACGCCTCTGGCCCGGGCTGAGGGATGGAGGTCTTAGTCGTTCCTAATCATATACAAATAATTTGATTCAAAACTTACCTGCAGGAGTTGAAATTATTGTCCTTGTCAGTGAAATCACCATACTGAAGCCTGGATTGGAGTAAATTGTTCTGAAGTTCACCCACACGTACTTGTCTCTGGATACCATGACCTGTGGAAGGTCACTTCCTGTAACAGCAAATGCCCCCTCAGCACTTGATAAAGCTATAAACAGCTCGTCACTGCCGATATTGAAGGAAGTGAATTCCAGACGAATGTATGAATCTTGCGATTGGGTGTAATACAGCCAAGAGCAGTCTTGATTTGGGAGGTAGTTTGATGGGTACCCCGGAGATTGTAGCACTGTCATTTGATCAGGGACAATCTCTGAAATCACGGTCGAGGTTGGGCAATCTGAAAGTCAAAGTATACATAGTCCATTTTATATAAGAGAGAACTTCAATAGAAACACAATCAGACAATGGTGAAGAAAGCATTCATTAATCTTATTCCGTTCAGGAGATAGTCAAGTTTAAAGTCTGCCTTATCTGTGTAGATAAGACAGAGGATTAGTTCAGTGGTCAAGTCCATCTAATATGAAAGAGGACTGACAAACGACTGGTGTAGTAAGTCTACTATCCTTCATCTTCACATTCTTAACAGTCATTGATGTATTTCAAAGAACTATTTAAAAAAACCAAAAAAACAATTTGAATTATTTTTCCTCAAACTTTCTTCAGGTGGTAAATTATTATTAC
>JAIGNY010003140.1:0-30032 GCA_020152595.1 Chiridota heheva
AGGAGGAGGTTGGGGGAACAGATAGACAGGTCAATACAGGTAAGGGAATCTGTGGCAGGGTGAAGCTAGGTCAGGGAGTTAGTGTTGAGCAAGGACAGGCTGTGCTGTCGAAGAGTGTTTTCGATGAGCTTGCCTCTGGGGGTGGTGGTATTGGAGTCCCACAGGTGGTTGGGGGCATTGAAGTCACAAAGAAGGATGAAGGGGAGGAGGAGAGCTGAGAGATAATGTTATTATGGCTGGTTGGCTGAACGTTGGCATTGGGGAGGACATAGATATTGCAAAGAGTGAAGGTTTTGTAAAGGGAGATAGACATACAGATGGCCTGAAGGTCGGTGTTCCCATGAATAGGGCTGTGTGGGATATTGTGTCTAACGAGAATGAAGACGCCCCCACAGGACCTGTTGGTGTCCTCTTGATGTTTATGGTAGCAAGTGAAGTTATTGAGGGAATAATGGTCAGTGGTTTTTAAGGTTCCTTGTAGGCAGAAGATGACTGGGTTGAAGATGGTGTCCAGTAGGTCAATTTCTTCCAAATTGGCCTTAAGGCTCCTGATGTTCCATTTGATAATGTTGTGAGTGTTATTGTAATTGTTTGTGTTGCACGCCATAAGGAGGTGGGGCTTATCTAGAGGAAGATCCGTTGGGTCTGGGTTGGCTTGTTTTTTTTTTTTGATCTGTCCCTGTTTCTTTGGGAGCGATTGTTTTTGAAAGTTGGACGAGAAGTATGTTCGGTGGGTTCGTTAATCAAACAATCCATGTTCTCTTCAGTGTCAAACACGTGGGTTTGGATGATAAGCTGTTTGTTGATTGCTTGTTTGTTGATTAATTTGATGTTTGATGGCATTAGAGGTGTTGGGGTAGGGGACAGTGGGGGTCTTAGAAAAGGAAGGAAGGTTGGGGAGAGAAGTGGTGGTGGAGGTGGTTTGGGTAATAATAGGTGATGGGTGTGGTTGGGTTGTTGGCAATGGTGATAGGCTTAGGACTGGGTAAGAAGAGCCAGGTGAGGTCAGTTTGGGCATGTGAGTCAGTTTTAGTTGTGTTCGGGGGGGGTAGGGGGTAGGGGGTAGGGGTAGGGGGTAGGGGTAGGGGGTATTGGTGTTTAAGGAAACTGCGTTCGAGTAGGAATGTTTGGTGTGGAGGGAAGTAAGGAATTGCTTTCTGGCCTCCAGGTAAGTAATGCTGCGACTTAAGGTTTTCAGTTTGTTATCTGCTTTTCCTGAAGTCAAGTGGGGTAGGCTTTTGAGAAGGAGGAATGCTTAAGCACCATCACAATTGGTGCAGAGTGGGGTGTTGGTGCAGGAGGTGCATTTCATGGTCCGGGCTCCACAGTTGCCACAGCGCGCTTGGCTGTGGCAGGAGTTTTTCCCCATGGCAATTCCTCTGGAACTTATGACATCGGAGGGGGTTGGGAATGTAAGGGGCAACTGGGATTCTCAAGTAGCCGGCAGTGATGTGAGATTGGAGAGTTGGTGTGGTAAAAGTCAGGAAGATGGTATTGGTGGGTATTTCAGCACCATCTCTCTTGAGGACTAGATGGTGGGCTTTACTAATGTGTTGGCTGGCAAGTTCCTCAATGAGGTCTTCATTGGTCAAGTAGGCAAGGTCTCTGGTTTTGACGTAGCCTTTGCTGAAGTTCAAGGGAACAGTAGGGGGAGGGGGGGGGGGAGGGGACTGTTACATCAATACCAGTATTAGCTAGGATTTTGGTAGTAAGGAGGGTGGTGGCTTGAGTGTCCCAGGTGCAGTGCACCAGGAGATCGCCGGATTTGAGGGTAGAGACCTTGGGGAGGGTACTGACAAGGCCGAGGAGCGCCTTGTACATGGGGAAACTCTTTTAAAACTTGTCTGGCTTATTGGTGGCCTGAAAGATTACAATTTTTGGTACTGGATCTAAAAAATGGTCAATAGAGGTAGCAGGTGGGTCACGGGGGGGGAGAGAGAGAGTCAAGGTCAAGTCATGATGAAAAAAAAAAGAAACAAGGGCCGAGAGACCCAAAGTAACTATAATTTTTTTTGTGGAACTACTATATGAGAACCACTGTACAGGTATCGAAAAGGGCATGAAGGTCACAATGGGAGGAAAAAAATAAAAAGAATGATCTCACTGAAAGCAGACACCCATCCACAGAGAGAAAATCCTGGAAAATGCTCTCAACACGTCGCATTCAGTTTGTAACATAAATCTATTATGCATAACCTCTACTCAAGACAAACTGTTGTATAATTTTCTTTTCATACGAGGATTCTAGATTGCAAGTTCTATTTAAGGGAGAGGTTCTATTCTTAGATTATCTTTTTATACCTAATTAACAAATAATTTGAATTGCTATTCATGTAAAGAATGTATTATTTCAATTCCTTTTGTGGCAAGAATCTCCATTACTTAAATTTCTTTTAAAGCGAGAAATTGTTTAGGATGCCACACCAAGAATGTTCCCACACTAGCAAAAGCATATTCAGATTAATAGAGCTTGAAGCAATAAAACAAGGCTGGAATTGCACATGACATTTGTAGATATAGTCAACTTGATCTGCTTTAGCTGCTTAGGTTCGCTGCATACATTCATAGGATCTGTACACTAAACAATATATGTTTTTTCATTCTTCAAAAATCTACAAGTGATCAATATAATTTAAAGTTAGCAATACAAAATGGATCTCGGAAATTTTCATCATTTGCATAAAATAATGTTCTTTTCCAGTATAAAGCACATATAAATGGATTGCAGAGTGGCTAGATTATGAAAGAGGTATAGTACTCATCAGAAAATCACTTTTCACAGATCCCAGCAGAGAGCCCATTTCACCGTTCCAAGCATTGTGAATCAGGGTGCAATACTTGGCACTTAAATTAGTAAAAAGTAGCCTTACTTTCAGCTGCAATAAATGCCTTCCTGTTGGCAGAATCCTTCAAAACAACAAAATTAAAGTTACCAACATCCACACTGCACAGTTCAAACTTGGAAAAAAGTGTATTTGCTCTTATATACAAATGATTATACACAACAGTTGATGTATTTCACATAACAGGACATCACATGGTGATGTAAAACAATTTATGTGCATTCTACATGAACAATAATTATTCCCATCATTTTGCATGTTGTTTAAAGGAATATTCCCATGGATTTTCATTTTTTCATACATGATACAGAAAATTTGTAGAAACAAAGTGGTAAAAAAACTATGTTAATATCTTATTCCGTTTAGAACTCATAACAATTGAGAGTAGAACAATGTTCTTAAAAACACCTTGTACAGTATATGTCTTTCAGCTTGGTGATGTCATCAAGGCAATCCAGCAGTTCTTATAGATTTATTCACATTTTTTTAACATTATCAAACAGCATGTTTGGTTCATTATAGAGATAGGGTGGAATATTTAATTTACAAGAAAACATTTTGTTTTTCTTAATGTACATTACATTTTCAATGAGAACAAAATCCATATCATTTTTAAGGAAATACAAAAAACGTTTTGTTGAAATTGTATCTATGACATCACAGATGTTGCCAATCAGTCACTTTTGTCCAAATTCAAAAATACTATAAATACAATTTTGTAACTTCTAAATGGAATAAGATATTAACATAGTTTTTTCATCACTTTGTTTCTAAAAAATGTTGCCATCATATATGAAAAAATGAAAATCCATGGAAATATTCCTTTAAATCTCTTTATTAAGTATCAATTTAATAATGAAATAAAGAGGGAAAGCCAGTCTCATTTAATGAGAGGTATCTTTTGAACTTCTATGATGCAAAAGCCTGCTTGTCGAAACATTTTGAAATCTGTACGTACCAAAGTAAAAATGTGTACATAACCACTCTTAAAACAAATTGTTTTGGATGGATATCTTTTTGAACAGAAACTTCACAAAATGGTGCCACAACAAGTATTTTTTCTTTATGTCAATCAAGAGTGTATTCACCCACAAGGAATACTAGTAAGTTCCTGAAAAGTTTGGTCAGTTCAAACATTTGATTCCAATTTGATATGAAGTCAGAATTGATTTTGCCTATTATAGTAGAGCAACAATTTATTTCAACATCACAGATTCAAACAGAAATATCATTACACACTGTACCTCCAGTAGAACAAATAAATAATTCCCCTCATAGGTTAGTGACAATGTGTTTTATTCTAATAATTTCAAATATAGCATATCACTTTCAGGTGTAAGTTCAGTAATGTTCATCAGGATACAAAGCTTTTATTATTTTACATGGAAAACTTACCTTGATGTAGGAGGCATTGTAATACACTTCTTGACCATTGTCCATCAAGACGACTCTTGAATGATCATCTGAAAATAGAATATTACATCACATACTACAGTTAAAGCTTACAAATATACAATGAAAATAAATGCGCTGGTGATATTGCAAAGCTTTACAAAGCATTGAACATCAATAAAATACAGTTATAGCAGTAATGTAATAAAATAAACAAAATAAAATTCAAAATATAATCTAGAGGACTATGATTCATCTCAAAAACCAATCTGTAATGTCCTGTGAGATTTAAGCTGATCAACCGATCTATAACTTGTCCTGTGAGACTTTAGCTGATTAACCAATCTATAACTTGTCCTGTGAGACTTAAGCTGATTAACCAATCTATAACTTGTCCTGTGAGACTTAAGCTGATTAACCAATCTATAACTTGTCCTGTGAGACTTTAGCTGATTAACCAATCTATAACTTGTCCTGTGAGACTTAAGCTGATTAACCAATCTAACTTGTCCTGTGAGAGATCAACTAATCTGTAACTTGTCCTTGAGACTTTAGCTGATTAACCAATCTATAACTTGTCCTGTGAGACTTTAGCTGATTAACCAATCTAACTTGTCCTGTAACTTGTCCTGTGAGACTTTAGCTGATTAACCAATCTATAACTTGTCCTGTGAGACTTTAGCTGATTAACCAATCTATAACTTGTCCTGTGAGACTTTAGCTGATTAACCAATCTATAACTTGTCCTGTGAGACTTTAGCTGATTAACCAATCTATAACTTGTCCTGTGAGACTTTTGTAACCAATCTATAACTTGTCCTGTGAGACTTTAGCTGATTAACCAATCTATAACTTGTCCTGTGAGACTTTAAGCTGATTAACCAATCTATAACTTGTCCTGTGAGACTTAAGCTGATTAACCAATCTATAACTTGTCCTGTGAGACTTTAGCTGATTAACCAATCTATAACTTGTCCTGTGAGACTTTAGCTGATTAACCAATCTATAACTTGTCCTGTGAGACTTTAGCTGATTAACCAATCTATAACTTGTCCTGTGAGACTTTAGCTGATTAACCAATCTATAACTTGTCCTGTGAGACTTAAGCTGATTAACCAATCTATAACTTGTCCTGTGAGACTTAAGCTGATTAACCAATCTATAACTTGTCCTGTGAGACTTTAGCTGATTAACCAATCTATAACTTGTCCTGTGAGACTTTAGCTGATTAACCAATCTATAACTTGTCCTGTGAGACTTTAGCTGATTAACCAATCTATAACTTGTCCTGTGAGACTTTAGCTGATTAACCAATCTATAACTTGTCCTGTGAGACTTAAGCTGATTAACCAATCTATAACTTGTCCTGTGAGACTTAAGCTGATTAACCAATCTATAACTTGTCCTGTGAGACTTAAGCTGATTAACCAATCTATAACTTGTCCTGTGAGACTTAAGCTGATTAACCAATCTATAACTTGTCCTGTGAGACTTAAGCTGATTAACCAATCTATAACTTGTCCTGTGAGACTTTAGCTGATTAACCAATCTATAACTTGTCCTGTGAGATTTAAGCTGATTAACCAATCTATAACTTGTCCTGTGAGACTTTAGCTGATTAACCAATCTATAACTTGTCCTGTGAGACTTTAGCTGATTAACCAATCTATAACTTGTCCTGTGAGACTTAGCTGATTAACCAATCTATAACTTGTCCTGTGAGAGACAATCTTAACTTGCTGAGACTTAAGCAATCTATAACTTGTCCTGTGAGACTTTAGCTGATTAACCAATCTATAACTTGTCCTGTGAGACTTTAGCTGATTAACCAATCTATAACTTGTCCTGTGAGACTTTAGCTGATTAACCAATCTATAACTTGTCCTGTGAGACTTTAAGCTGATTAACCAATCTATAACTTGTCCTGTGAGACTTTAGCTGATTAACCAATCTATAACTTGTCCTGTGAGACTTAAGCTGATTAACCAATCTATAACTTGTCCTGTGAGACTTAAGCTGATAACCAATCTATAACTTGTCCCAGCTGATTAACCAATCTATAACTTGTCCTGTGAGACTTAGCTGATTAACCAATCTATAACTTGTCCTGTGAGACTTTAGCTGATTAACCAATCTATAACTTGTCCTGTGAGACTTTAGCTGATTAACCAATCTATAACTTGTCCTGTGAGACTTTAGCTGATTAACCAATCTATAACTTGTCCTGTGAGACTTTAGCTGATTAACCAATCTATAACTTGTCCTGTGAGACTTTAGCTGATTAACCAATCTATAACTTGTCCTGTGAGACTTTAGCTGATTAACCAATCTATAACTTGTCCTGTGAGACTTAAGCTGATTAACCAATCTATAACTTGTCCTGTGAGACTTAAGCTGATTAACCAATCTATAACTTGTCCTGTGAGACTTAAGCTGATTAACCAATCTATAACTTGTCCTGTGAGACTTTAAGCTGATTAACCAATCTATAACTTGTCCTGTGAGACTTTAGCTGATTAACCAATCTATAACTTGTCCTGTGAGACTTAAGCTGATTAACCAATCTATAACTTGTCCTGTGAGACTTAAGCTGATTAACCAATCTAATAACTTGTCCTGTGAGACTTTAGCTGATTAACCAATCTATAACTTGTCCTGTGAGACTTTAGCTGATTAACCAATCTATAACTTGTCCTGTGAGACTTTAGCTGATTAACCAATCTATAACTTGTCCTGTGAGACTTTAGCTGATTAACCAATCTATAACTTGTCCTTGAGACTTCAGTCAATAATTTGTGAGACTTTAGCTGATTAACCAATCTATAACTTGTTTTTTTTTGATTAATTTTTTCCAATCTATAACTTGTCTCACAGGACAAGTTATAGATTATTAATCACAATTTATAATGCAATTTTTAAAAGACACCTTTTACAGACACCCTTTTACAGACACCTTTTTACAGACACCTTTTACAGACACCCTTTTACAGACACCTTTTACAGACACCCTTTTACAGACACCTTTTTACAGACACTTTTTTAGACACCCTTTTACAGACACCCTTTTACAGACACCCTTTTACAGACACCCTTTTACAGACACCCTTTTACAGACACCCTTTTACAGACACCCTTTTACAGACACCCTTTTACAGACACCTTTTACAGACACCCTTTTACAGACACCCTTTTACAGACACCCTTTTACAGACACCTTTTACAGACACCCTTTTACAGACACCCTTTTACAGACACCCTTTTACAGACACCCTTTTACAGACACCCTTTTACAGACACCCTTTTACAGAAACCTTTTACAGACACCCTTTTACAGACACCCTTTTACAGACACCCTTTTACAGACACCCTTTTACAGACACCCTTCTACAGACACCCTTTTACAGACACCCTTTTACAGACACCCTTTTACAGACACCCTTTTACAGACACCCTTTTACAGACACCCTTTACAGACACCCTTCTACAGACACCCTTCTACAGACACCCTTTTACAGACACCCTTTTACAGACACCCTTTTACAGACACCCTTTTACAGACACCCTTCTATTCTACAATTGACACTGAAATCATGCCAATATTGTGCCCCAACATGTATGACATTGCTACTCGCAGCGCCCTCACTAAATATTGTTTTAAATAATATACACGCTGTGTCTACTTAAACCATTCCCGAAACAACACTGTATGTACAGTGTATGTATAATCATACACTATATGTATGGCGTGTGGGGGCAGTGATGTGTAAATTTTGGTGGCATTGAGATGTTCAATTTTCTAACATGTGGAAAAACCGAACATCGCTGATGTAAGGGCACAAATCTTTCATATAAAAGGAAATAGTGTATGCCTGAGTGTTATCATGCGTAACAATATATAATCTACATATTTTGCTATTCACAGCTGTCGCTATACATTTTAATTTCTCTTTCAATATGACTAGACGTATAATACTGTGTATGACAAGTAAATATTGATCTAAAAGATTAGGTTGCTTACATGGTAGAATATTTCTGGAGTTATTCTTGGCCATGTTCTTTTTATGCTGAGCTGTTGTCCATTCTGCAGTTTTCCCAGTTGTCAATTTCTGATAAAACAAAATGAAAAACTGTTTTATTCTCAAAAGGCTTTACTATCTCTCTCTGATACTTGACAACAAACAGTGCCCTTACAGCAGAAAAATATGATGCATTTTCCCATTTTGTTCCAATCCCATATATTAATTCCCAAGCATGCTATATTTGCCTCTCGTAGTCTTCTTTTCCCCTCAACTTTTAACAAAACCTTTATTCCTAAAATGACTTTGACTATTGTGACCACCAAATGTAACTATTTTTTCAGAGTTTTAAAAATTTACCACATTAGAGTGTGGGGATGGATGGTCCATTTCTATTTCATAAGACACTCTAGAAAGAAACAATTAAGTAAAAATTACCATGAACTGATTCTTAAGGATTCCATGTTTTGCAGCATTCACAAAAGTAACAAATTCTAATACTTTCACAGGACCGTTATTTTGCCATTTTGAATCTGGTTCTTCATAAATAATTGACTCTACAGCAGATCCTGCATTCATGGATATCTCATAACTTGGCTCTTCTTGGTCTCTGGATAAAGAGGAGGCTGAGCTGGGGCCAGCAGTATTGCCATAACAGTACATGTTAGAATCTACATGAAAACAAAAAGAAACGATTTTGACATCCTCCTCAAACAAACTTTTCATTCAAAACTTACAATTAATCTTCTGATTAGAATAAAGGATTACTTTAGTGGTCATTTTGTGTTTTAAGCAACAAGACACCGAAATATGACATACCATCATCACCTTTTCAACATAGTTAATACATGTATGTTTGATTAAGCACACACTATGATTAATTGAACACACTATGACTAATATCTTGATGTGGTAAATAATAGCTACTTCAGTGGATTCTGTTTTATTATTTTTCTGACATATTCAACAATTGAAAGTCACAAATTCCTAGGGAAGATGCAATAAAAAATACATAAAGATTCTAATTTTCAGAAGTGTGAAATTGCCCATCAAAATGTTGTTTTTGTTTGCTCTTCCTCTTTTGTCCTTGTTCCATCTAATATTTTGAACAGTGACTAGAACTGTCCAAAAGACATAATGCTCACCTATTCTATGCTATCATATAGAATGAGCTTATTGAGGGATGTATATGCAGTAATGGGACTACAGGGGTTGATATCAATTTACCCGAGCTTTGCAGGATGCAGTTTACCTTTTCCTTTGCTTTAGATATGTACTATTTTCTACTAAAAGCTTCAAAATATCTTGCAGTTGTTCCAGATATTTTAAGACAAGAAAAGCTCAAAGCTACTACCTCACCAGTAACTCAGAAAACACATGAAAGCTACCACTCTTTAAACCTGAAACCACCTCTTTTAGTTCTATCCATTGAACCACATAGAAAGGAGAAAGGCCCTGATCAATGTCAATGAATGAAGAAAATATTACAAAGCAAGATATAGTTATTTTTGTAATTTACCTACATGTAGAACTTGTACTAAACTATCCTCTACTCATCTTAAACCATTCTTGAAAGTGGGCAATCTTTTATTTCACATTCCCAGAAATACACCCTGGATTGTAATCCAGCTTCCAATTGAAGCAAATAATATATGTGTGTCAACCAGCATGAAAAATGTGCAAGTGTTAAGCCAAGTCATACAAAACAATATTGCTTAATGTATGACAAACTAGACATCTCAAACAATACAAATCCCCTCACTGCTGATAACGCACCTTCCCCAATGTACTACATGCAATCACACCTGAAATCCAGATCTTGTCATTTGAAGACATGCATGACCCACATGCCATCACAACTGAAATCCAGATAACAGTTCATAATATGTCCCACATGCCATTTCACCCTGCCCAACATGCCAAACCTACCCTGTACGGCATACCAACCAACCATCCCAATTTCTGTCCCACACGCCATCCCACCCTGCCTGTCCTACTGTTCATACAATTTTACCGTCCCGCATGAAATCCCACCGTCACCCGCATTCTTTCACCAACCATGCATCATGTCATCTTCTACCAAACATTGTACTTATTGTATATATTTCTTTCAATACCCAATATATGTAATTTCAAATTCTTTTAAGGTGAGCAATCTATTGTTTGGGCTTCCTTTCATGCCAGACAAATATCTCAATGTTAGGAATGTCATTATCATTACACACAAACTCCTCCAAAAACTTAAACCAAACAAAGAGAATCCTACAAAAACTTTAACCGGACACTGATGACAACGCCAGGGGTAGTAGAATAGCTCTCACTATTTTTTGAATAGTCGAGCTAAACATTCTTGCTGTATCAATCAAATTCATTCTCCATAATATATCTACACTGAACAAAGCTTACAGTTTTTATTGGCAGGCTATCATACGCCTACATTGGGTAGGGCTGGTAAAGATAAAGAAGACATAAAATGAACATTGCCTTTTATAATTAATATCATTGTCATGCATCTTGTCTTTCAATATTTTTGGGCTACATGATGAACCTTGTGACCATGCCCCCCCCCCTCCCCCTCCTACCCTCACACCTTTCCAGATCTGACCCTGCTGAATTTGGTCTGCCCACTGCCAAGTAAATGTCTCACGCCCTGACTCTACTGGCTGATAATGTCTCACCTCGACTGACCATCTCTGTTTCCTTCTTTGTCCGATCAACCTGTCTTCTTGGTTTTCTGTAAGAGAATAAGATGTGAGTAATATATCATTAAAGTAATCAAACTTTTTTACAGATAAATTTAAAATAAACAAAGTAAGTCAGAAAATAACAATCACAATGTAACAAAATAAACTGCATATATATCCATCATATTAAAAGCTGCATCCTTAAATTCTGATTAAGCCATATACCACGCTTTCCTTATATAGATATATCAACAAACAATTTAAAAACCAGGTAACCGGTTTAAGGTTCAAATATATGCAAAATTGTGATGCACAGTAGTTAACTAAAGGTCTGAAAAAAAAATGAAGGCTTTAATATATCATTCCCATCAAAATCCTGCTTAGGGTTCAAACTTTTTTTAAATTCGTAGTCAGATACAGATGTGCTCTTTGATATTGCAGAAAGAGATCAATAACAATAAATGGAATTAAATAGGAAAATGGAGAGCTATTAAACCAACATGACAAATTTGCATATTTTGAAAATAATTAGGCATCAAAATTTAAAATGCTGTAGAATGGTCAATATCTATGTATTAATCATTTTGTTGGAATTTGTTGCTATTTTCAAAATATTCTCACATAATTCTCCAAGTGTCACTTCTTTATTCTACAATGTACTTGTATATGGTGTATGTTGATGTGCAATAGAAAACAAAAATCAGCAGCCAAAATTTTGATTGGATGAAACTGAACATGAAATACATTTGATACAATGGCAGACAATAGAAACAATATAGAGTCAATTCTTAGAATGAGAAACGATTCTATCTCTTGAAATTTAGAAAAGAGTTGTCATGAATAGAATTACTAGTTCACTAAATTGAGCTTTCACTGGAAACATTTGAAGCAGCTACACTTTGTAAATGTTTTCCATTTTCATCAATTATACAAATCTCAAATAAGAAAAGTTAATGGCCTTTCTGATATTTTGTATAATTTGAATATTTGGTGATTTATCTACTGTCGATTATTGAAAAGGATAGTCTCTGATTGGTTGGGCAGAAGTAATGATAATAATATTGGTTTTACATAGCGCTTTTCTATGCATGATGCATATTCAAAGCACTTTACAATGACCAGACATCAATGCTGTGATTTGATTGGAAATGAATGAATGAAGGCAGCAGCTGGAGATCAGCGCTGTGATCTGACTGGAAATGAATGAATGAAGGCAGCAGCTGGAGATCAGCGCTGTGATCTGACTGGAAATAAATGAATGAAGGCAGCAGCTGGAGATCAGCACTGTGATCTGACTGGAAATGAATGAATGAAGGCAGCAGCTGGAGATCAGCGCTGTGATCTGACTGGAAATGAATGAATGAAGGCAGCAGCTGGAGATCAGCGCTGTGATCTGACTGGAAATGAATGAATGAAGGCAGCAGCTGGAGATCAGGGCTGCGATCTGACTGGAAATGAATGAATGAAGGCAGCAGCTGGAGATCAGCGCTGTGATCTGACTGGAAATGAATGAATGAAGGCAGCAGCTGGAGATCAGGGCTGCGATCTGACTGGAAATGAATGAATGAAGGCAGCAGCTGGAGATCAGCACTGTGATCTGACTGGAAATGAATGAATGAAGGCAGCAGCTGGTGATCAGTGCTGTGATCTGACTGGAAATGAATGAATGAATGAAGGCAGCAGCTGGAGATCAGGGCTGTGATCTGATTGGAAATGAATGAATGAAGGCAGCAGCTGGAGATCAGCGCTGTGATCTGACTGGAAATGAATGAATGAAGGCAGCAGCTGGAGATCAGCGCTGTGATCTGACTGGAAATGAATGAATGAAGGCAGCAGCTGGGCAGCAGCTGGAAGGATCTGGAGGGCTGATCTGATTGGAAATGAATGAATGAAGGCAGCAGCTGGAGATCAGTGCTGTGATCTGACTGGAAATGAATGAATGAAGGCAGCAGCTGGAGATCAGTGCTGTGATCTGACTGGAAATGAATGAATGAAGGCAGCAGCTGGAGATCAGGGCTGTGATCTGACTGGAAATGAATGAATGAAGGCAGCAGCTGGAGATCAGCGCTGTGATCTGACTGGAAATGAATGAATGAAGGCAGCAGCTGGAGATCAGCTGATCTGATCTGACTGGAAATGAATGAATGAAGGCAGCAGCTGGAGATCAGCGCTGTGATCTGACTGGAAATGAATGAATGAAGGCAGCAGCTGGAGATCAGTGCTGTGATCTGACTGGAAATGAATGAATGAAGGCAGCAGCTGGAGATCAGGGCTGTGATCTGATTGGAAATGAATGAATGAAGGCAGCAGCTGGAGATCAGCGCTGTGATCTGACTGGAAATGAATGAATGAAGGCAGCAGCTGGAGATCAGCGCTGTGATCTGACTGGAAATGAATGAATGAAGGCAGCAGCTGGAGATCAGGGCTGTGATCTGACTGGAAATGAATGAATGAAGGCAGCAGCTGGAGATCAGCGCTGTGATCTGACTGGAAATGAATGAATGAAGGCAGCAGCTGGAGATCAGGGCTGCGATCTGATTGGAAATGAATGAATGAAGGCAGCAGCTCGAGATCAGTGCTGTGATCTAACTGGAAATGAATGAATGAAGGCAGCAGCTTGAGGTCAGCACTGTGATCTGACTGGAAATGAATGAATGAAGGCAGCAGCTGGAGATCAGGGCTGCGATCTGATTGGAAATGAATGAATGAAGGCAGCAGCTCGAGATCAGCGCTGTGATCTGACTGGAAATGAATGAATGAAGGCAGCAGCTGGAGATCAGCGCTGCGATCTGATTGGAAATGAATGAATGAAGGCAGCAGCTGGAGATCAGCGCTGTGATCTGACTGGAAATGAATGAATGAAGGCAGCAGCTGGAGATCAGGGCTGCGATCTGATTGGAAATGAATGAATGAAGGCAGCAGCTCGAGATCAGCGCTGTGATCTGACTGGAAATGAATGAATGAAGGCAGCAGCTAGAGATCAGGGCTGCGATCTGACTGCAAATGAATGAATGAAGGCAGCAGCTTAAAGTCAGTGCTGTGATCCGACTGGAAATTAATGAATGAATGACTTAAGGGAAAAAAGTAATTTAGCTTTTTTAACAAAAAAATCTTTCAACGAAACTAAGTTTATGTTATTATTTTTTAGGATGAACAGCTATATTCAAATTTACAGCTAATGAACATACCTTCTTCGTATGTAGCCTATGATTACAACAGCTGTGAGTGTAAGTAATAACACAACGACAATGACAATGATAATTGGTACAGCTGGTGACTTTCCTGAGACTGAAGCTGTTAATGAAAAGGACATAATGCTAACCTTGAATAATCTAAGAGAAATACAATCATGCTACAATTGAGGGCAACAGTATTTCATATAAATTTCTATTCCCCTTGATCAATGTTGAAAGTCACATGTTCCAGTCTTTCCCACAAAGCACACAACTTTACAAGGAGAGTTAAGAAACTGTATGTATGATTGGTTTGGTCTCAAACCTATCTGGCCGTGATCATAGTTATTATATAAAACATGGATACAGGGAACTTCAATCTAATGAAACTACTAATTTCATATGCTCTCGGTGGCATCATTGGTCATCATAGAAAAAGAATGCAAAAATTACAGGAGTGCTACCTACGATCTTGGACAAAATCAAGTGCCGTGTTCTTAATGTTTTATGTACCTTTTACTGTGCATCAATGTTGGTGTTGTAGAGGATTACCTTCGGAGACTTTTGTTTCAAACAACATTGAAATGAGGTAGAAGGAGAAAAGTGTGACAACAACTTTGTCCAAGATTGCAATCCTGGACAAAATTAGTTGTCTCGTTCGTAAGCCGCTTGTACCCGCCTCAATGTTTAAGCTGAAGAGGAACATCCTGGCACTTTCGTTTCACGCAACAATGAAATGTGGTAGCAGGGAAACAAGTTGTCCAAGATTGTTGATCATGACGGTGTGATTTGTTATGTTATTGCATATCATGCCTTGGCATGTATTTATATAATGATAGTATTACGGTGAATGAAATGAGTTCTACAAAATTTGACATGTGCACACATAAAGCATGTTTTACATTGATAGATCAACATGTGCACATAAAGCATGCTCTACATTGATAGATCACCATGTGCAAATATAAAGCATCAACTTTACATTGATAGATCAACATGTGATCAACATATAAGCGGCGTATCAACATGTTTTACATTGATAGATCAACATGTGCACATACAAAGCGTGCTTTACATTGATAGATCAACATGTGCACATAAAGCGTGCTTTACATTAATATATCAACATGTTCAAATATAAAGTGTGTTTTACAGTGATAGATCAATATGTGCACATATAAAGCATGCTTTACATTGATAGATCAACATGTGCACATATAAAGTGTGCTTTACATTGATAGATCACCATGTGCACATATAAAGCATACTTTACATTGATAGATCAACATGTGCACATATAAAGCGTACTTTACATTGATAGATTTACATGTGCACATATGAAGTGTGCTTTACATTGATAGATCACCATGTGCACATATAAAGCATACTTCACATTGATAGATCAACATGTGCACATATAAAGCGTGATTTATATTGATAAATTAACATGTGCACATATAAAGCCTGCTATACATTGATAGATCACCATGTGCACATATAAAGCATGCATTACACTCATAGATCAAGATGTGCACATATAAAGCATGCTTTACATTGATAGATCAACATGTGCACATACAGCGTGCTTTACATTGACAGATCATCATGTGCACATATAAAGCGTGCTTTACATTGATAGATCAACATGTGCACATATAAAGCGTGCTTTACATTGATAGATCAACATGTGCACATATAAAGCATGCTTTACATTGATAGATCAACATGTGCAAATATAAAGAGTGTGTTACAGTGATAGATCAGCATGTGCACATATAAAGCGTGCTTTACATTGATAGATCAACATGTGCACATAAAGCATGCTTTACATTGATAGATCACCATGTGCACATATAAAGCATGCTTTACAGTGATGTATCAAAGCGTGCTTTACATTGATAGATCAACATGTGCACATATAAAGCATGCTTTACATTGATAGATCAACATGTGCACATACAGCATGCTTTACATTGATAGATCAACATGTGCACATACAAAGCATGTTTTACATTGATAGATTGTGTTATGATGTGCAGGCAGTTTGTGTCATATCTTGTTACAAACAGTGCACATGTTTTTCAGGAAGATCATAAAATAATGATTTTCTTTTAATTATTTCTTGTTTTTTCACAAAATTGAACATAAGTATACATTGCCTAAAACTAAATCATGCTTTTATCCTCACCAAACATTGATAAGAAAGACAATGATAAACTTGCTGATAGTTTACACAAGTAAAATTTTAGTGCAGTTGATGTCAAAAATGGCTGCTTTTCATGGCACAATTTTGTGGATGTTGATTTCAGTACATCATTGCTTTAAACAACATACATGTACCAGTGACAGTGGTGGGTTTCTTGTCTTCCTTGCATGATATACTGTAGACTTCTATACTTACAAACGGTAATCATGATTTGACATGAAGCTGTGTTTCCTGATGGATCAATGGCTGTATATCTTATGGTGTGTCTTCCAAGACCCAGGGAGTCACTTGGTGTAATGGAGGAATCACTGGTAACTGTCACAAATCCTGAATTGTCTGATCCTTCCGGCTCAATCCAGGTCACTACAGCTTCAGTTTCACGAGATGCCGCCTCTTTAGAAATATCATCTGGACATGTTATTGCTGGATCTTCATTGTCAACTGTCAAAGGAGTAATAGAATTGAAAATACAAATACAAATAAAGTAGCTGAATTGTGTGAAAACATGTAAATTAAAACTAAATAATGCAGAATCAATGTAATTGTCAAAATGCCAAACTGTAAGTCCGTACACAAAGCCAAAATAACACCTTCTGGAATTTTCTTATGTTTATGTCATATGGGTATGTTTTTCCATTGGTTCTCAAAATGCAAAAGTTGCAAGAAAATTTAGAAATTTATTGCCAATTTTTAGCAAGGAATGTTGAGCATACATATTTTGTACAACAAATACATATCGGTGGCAAAAAAAGTTTTAAGATAATTTCTGTCAGCAATGATGAACATTCAAAATATTTGGTGAAACAAGCTAGTGACAAAATGTCGACTACTTCAGTCTGTATGAACCTGCAGATGCATGTACTAAATATTCAGATGGCATTATTGAACAATACAAATCTAGCATTAAACTCAAATGCTGCTATTTTTGGCAGTCTTTTGATTCATGATAAGTGAAAAGATGTACCAATAAGTGGTGTTTTATATAGCTAAGTTCCCAGAATGCAGAGGTATACTATCAACAAGTACAGCTGTAAATAAGAACCGGTTTTTCAATAGCAAACTTAAAGTAATGCTTCAATCCTATACATCAGGATATATCTGTATTTCAGGTATTGCTTCTTCATTCCTTAGTGCAGGGTATTGCAGGATAACACTATTTATCACAGAATGACTGTGAATCATACTATGAATGTCAATGATACATAAAACAAACATGTACCAAGTCACACTCTTCATCATTGATAAAACATGCTATCATCCTCTTCCATTAATTCTTACTGCAAGTTTAGGAACTCACCAACTGTAATACGTATATCACATGTAGCTGTATTTCCTGATTCATCTGTTGCTGTGTACATAACAGTCATCATTCCAATGGGAAACATGGCCCCTGGAGCTACATTTTGGTTGGCTACTACTGCTACTGCAGTGACTGAGTTGTCAGTTGCATCTGGCACATCCCATGTTACTGAAGCTTGACTTTGGCCAAGTGGTGTGTTTACTGTGACATCACTTTGACATGTAATAACAGGAACCTCTTGATCCACTAGGAGTAAAAATGAAGTTTTTTTAAATCATGGTTCTCACAGTGATAAATATATTAAAACGATCCCTTACATGTAAAAGATTGATTGGAAATAATGCCCTACATTTGTTAATTATTGATTTCATATTACAACAGAAGTGTCAATTTTTAAGCTAAAT
Source organism: Chiridota heheva (assembly GCA_020152595.1). NCBI lineage: Eukaryota > Metazoa > Echinodermata > Holothuroidea > Apodida > Chiridotidae > Chiridota > Chiridota heheva. Next base: position 18,019 of record JAIGNY010003140.1, read on the forward strand.
TTGGGTATCCGAGTTGTCAGTTGCATGTGGCACATTCCATGTTACTGAAGCTTGACTTTGGGCATGGTGTGTTTACTGTGATACCACTTTGACACATAATGACGGAATCCATGCAATCAATATGGAGAAAAAACAGAAGTTATCAAAATCAAGATTCTTATGGCTAGGAGTTTATCTATATGATAACCTAAATATTATTAATTGGAAAATTATGCCCAATGTTTCTTCACTTCTAAAACAATAATTATTTATGAATCGTCAATTACCACTGAAGCAAAATCTTGATATGTTAGTAAAGAGCTTAGTCTTGAACATGTGATTTTTGGTACCCCATTATATTTCCCTCTTGTAAAGGTATTTGTACATAGACAACATGTGTATAGGGGTGGGATGGAGTGGGCATAGTGATCAGGACAAGGGGCACTTTTTTAATAGTAGAACTGCTGGAAGGATAAAATGCTCTGCAATTCCAAGCTACCATAGAGAAAAGGCTTATTGAGGGATGTATATGCAATAATGGTGCTTTGAAAATTACCTGAGCTTTGAAGGACGCACTTTTTCTTGGTTTCAGATTTTCACAACCTTTTAAGTCTGAAAATATTTTTGAGTTGTCCCAGATATTTTAGGACAAAAAAGGTCAAGATTACTACCTCACCCAGTAACCCAGCTGTTACACTTTTAGTCATTATTTATCAAAATACCCCCTATTCATTTGAACCCATTTTTGAAAGTGAAAAAAAGTGTGTGTTAGTTTTCATTATATAATTTAGTCCTTACCCCATCCCAACCTCTCTACAACACCCACACATTCCCAGGCCTACATCCTGGTTTGTAATCTAGTTCCAATTTAAGAAAACGCATGTCAAGCACAGCATGAAAAAATTGCAAGAGTTAAGCAACATTAAAGCAAAATGATGGGTTAATGTAAGACTGGACATAGCAAACAACACAAATCCAAATCCCCTGTCTGCTGATAATGCACCTTCCACCCTCTGTCCCACATGCCATCACAACCTGTCCCATATGCCATCACAACCTGTCCCATATGACACCCCACACCCATACATACAACTTGCAATCCCCCTGACATCCATCTGTCATTCCACCACATGCCATCACAACTAAAATCCAGATTACACCCCACCACATGTCCCACATACCATTACACCGTCCCACATGTCAACCCACCCTGCCCCATATGTTAACCCACCGTCTCACATGTCAACCCACCCTGTCTCACATGCCAACCCATCCTGTCTCACATGCCAACCCATCCTGTCTCACATGCCAACCCATCCTGCCCCACATTGTCCAAAGTGCCAACACACCCTGTCGAACATGCTACTCCACTTTTTAAACCACATGCCATCCCTTACTATCCTGCATACAATTCCACTGTCCTACATACAATCCCACCCTGTCCCACATGATATCCTACCACATCCCACATAACATCCCACACTGTGTCACATGACATCCCACCCTCATACCAATTCGTCCATTTAAAAATCATCTTCTCCCCAACATTTCAGATGACATCTCACCACATGTCCCTCGAAAATATACTCAATTTTATATTTTCCCATATAAATCAGATAGGGCTGTTGAACTACAAAATCAGTCTTTTATGCTTCCTCAATCTAAAACACTTGTTGTGTATATTTCTTTTCATGCCCAAGACACTTAATTTTAATTCTTTTGAGGCAAAGAGCCTAAAATTGTTACATTTTTCTTTCATGCGAGACATATTCTAAAACCTATTCATTTCAGGAATGTCATTATCATAATAAACAAACTTCTTCAAAAACTTTTACCAAACACTCAAAACAAAGAAACTCTTCAAAAAGTTTAACCAGATGCCAACGAGCATGATGCCAACACCACCGCCATGCGGGGACAGTAGAAAAGCTCTCACTATTCTTTCGAATAGTCAAGCTAAAAATGAGTGCTTGCAGTTGGCCAATAACAATGTAATTGACATAGAAGCACTTTTTTGGTTTAAAAAATAAGAAACATAAATATATGATATATAAATGATAATTCAGCTGCTGTGATTACAGAGGCTGCGACTGCCTAAAACAATGAACAATCTAGAAAGTTTTCAACATTTAATCAAAATCATCTGATCGCATCCAGATGCTTTCATAGACAAAGCATATAACATTAACACTGGTCATACACCCTATGAATCTATTTTATAACAGAATGAACACAACGGGCTTGAGTGTGTCAGGTTTTGGTTGAATCCTAGACCACATCGTCAAATACTTAAAATCAGTATGTTACTTCATAGATGAAACATTGTGTGTAATAAATCTATCACAGAATGACATTAGGATTAGGGATCCTGTATATAACATATCCTGTACTTAATATTTAAAGGTGTATGGGCAGAAAGAGCTAGCTTTCAATTCTAAACAGAATTGTCTTTCAATTACTGCACCTGCAGTTTCTAAGTTATGACTCATCAAAGTTTGAAGAATTCTTAATGTACTGTATGCACAAATTATGATGTAGAAAGATGGGACAGAATTTTTGTAAATGTAACACTTTGTGTTCGCTGGGGCTCTCATTCCTTCAGCATTCCTAAAACTTTGAAATAATTTGTGCACAGTCAAAACAAAAACTTAGGACGTAAATTTGCAATAATCATTCAAATTTTAAAATGGAGCCCAGCAAGAAATATTAGACCATGCAGTTGGAAAAAACAAGACCAGTTCAGACCAGCTGGATATAAGCAAGACCAGTTGGGAATAAAAGACCAGTTAAAATTACCAAGACCAATTGGAAATAAGCAAGACCAGTTGGGAATCAAAGACCAGTTGGAATTACCAAAACCATCTGGAAATAAGCAAGACCAATTGGAAATAACCAACATCAGTTGGAAATGAGCAAGACCAATTGGAAATGAGCAAAACCAATTGGAAATAATCAAGACCAATTGGGAATACCCAAGACCAGTTGGAAATAGACCGAAATTCCAATATGGACATTTTTTCCAATTGGAAAAAATCCCAACTGGAATTTTCTCCTGGAGGTATTCAACAACGACAGCCTATAATGTAATAAAATTGTGCCATTGACCTGACAGCACAACAATAAGAAGGCAATATCAAGTGATATCGGCACCTTATCTCTTGCTATTGTGAATGAGTTGACTGAGTTTCCATATCAGGAAAACTATTGTGAATTTAGGGAATATGCTTTGTAGGAAGATTTCACTCTGATATAGAATTTCATAACCAAATCAGGCTATACAATTAAAGCCTCTGAATAGATTAGTGAACAACCCATTTCTGCATCCATGTACTGTTGATTAGTGTGTGAAAGCATATATTTGAATAGGCTTAACCCCATACCCTAGTGAATTGTGCAGATGATCAGTATTCCCCTAGCATTTGATTGGTCCTTTATAAACACATGAATTTCGACCATGTGACATTATTTAAATCAAATTTCCTGAAATTGATTATTGTGATATGAAAAAGTCTATAGATAATGATTTGGGAGGGAGGAAGGAAGGGGGGGCACATGTCTTGATATATCAGTGATGCACGTAGGTTTTAAACTTGTGCCTTAATAATTGAAAAAAGAGAGAGAACTAGCAGCTGTGACACCCTAGACAAATGTCAACAAGTTGAAGAGATGTGATATAGGTATAGCATGATGCATTTAAATCCTATCCCTCACATTACTTTAGTTGTACATAGCTGATATTATTTTGAATCTTATAGACCTTGACCTTTAAGCTATACTCACATACCAAACTCATGATAACACTTGCAAATAATTACTCTCTCTCTGCACACACCCCAAAGGCAGTTGGGGAGGGGAGAGGCAAACATGAACATCTTTTTTTGAGACATCACTTTGACACATAATAACAAGGTCCTCTCCATCCACTTGAGTAAAAATGAAGTGTTTTTGATTCTTATAGTACTAAATTAATACTCTGTTAATATATATTCCCTGGCAACTTTTAACCACTCACACACAGCCTTCAAATCTCTGTAATGCACTGTGCTGCTTCGAAGTTAAAAGTATAGAAAGTCACAATAGACCTAGTAATGTCATGAATTAAACCATGGATGGTAATGATATATCAAACCAACATTAACATGAATTTACCCCGCTAAGCGTAGCGGGGATATTTACGAGAGTTATACTTACCTTCCATGCTATAATATGCAATCTGGTCACACGACCTGATTCTAACGCACTTCTAACCGAACCTAAAAAACGCAGTAACCAGCCAAGCCCTGACCTCCATAATACCTCTGTACCACCTCACTCAACATTCCACCGAGGCCTGAACGAGAGGGGAGGCGGGATGGGATGCATGGAAGGTAAGTATAACTCGTAAATATCCCCGCTACGCTTAGCGGGTAAATTTACTTCAAGTTATACCTTACCTTCCATGCTATAATATGCAATCAGATTGCAACCGAGGATAGGAAGGAAGGGAGTTCAGATCGCACATTTTTTTTTTTTTTTTTTTTTTTAATGGCTGGTACGAAAACTCTAACCGAATCCCGTTTAAGGGACGAAATTCCTTCACCTCGGAAGGATGAAAGACCTCAAGAGTGGGAGGAACTAAAACATAGGAAACCACGGCGAGGTACAGTCAAACCGAACAAGGCACCATTCGTTGACAGTAACGGAGGCAAACCTCGAAAGAACCTGAGCGTAAAGCCCAGAAAAACAAGCCAACCGGAAGAGCGTTTGGACACAATTACAGCAAAGTGTCCACAAAAACGCCACAAGCCACACCGGATTCGTCCACGAGACAGAACGAGAAACTACGATTGGGAACGGCGTGTACCAACGAAAACGAATTGAAGAAATCCCGGACAAGGGAAAAATTCGTTAGCGCATAACCGCGTAAGAGCTAAAGTTAGCGGGGAACACGAACGTCGAAAAAGTGAGTCAGACCAAAAACAAAGAAAAACCGCAAAAGCGGTTTCTAACGCCGCACAGAGATCCGTGAAAAGAGGTTATGCCCGAACCCGAGTGTATACGTGAGATCCGTTCTATGAACAGTTCAGACTACTTTAACAGAAAGCCACTGGATGATCTATCGGAGGAAAATGTCACATGACACACTACGAAGAGATCTCCCAGAACTCACCAGTGGTCGCGAGTCAAAGACCGTGAGACCCCACCGGAAAAACCCTGGTGGATAGCTGCAAGGTATCCCAGAGCTCATGACAGAACTAAGCTGGAGAGAGGGCCCACCTCCACAACGGGAGGGGCGAACAACCCCTCAGAAAAGCCATGCTACGTCGAGGAAAGGCGGGCCGAGGCCACACCATCAAACGAAGCGCTCGGGACTGAGATGCAGTCCGCCGGAGCCTGGGAAAGAGACAAAAACGTCCCTGACCCGAGGCTCGACGCGTGAAGCCTGCAAGGTCTCGAGCAGCCAAAGTTCGTCCTGCGCCGAGACGAAAAAGGGTCAAGTACCCGTCCAAGTTTCCGACAGAAGGGGTCACAAGAAAAGTGCCCCGACCTTGATCAAGCCCCGTCGGCACCGACGGTGATATCTGACGGGTGAAAACTTCGCTCCATTACACCAGGTGGGAGCACCCGCACCACCACCAAAGGGTGTGACCACCGACTGAACGTGTAAAGCGGAGGGACTGAACGACACCATCCGCAGCCCAGAAAAAGCTGCCGACCCTGAGCAAAGGTTGTTGAAACCGACTGACCAAAAATCAAAGGCTAGCGAAACAAAAGGCAGGCCGTTAATATAAAACGTATACAAGAAGGGCTGCCAACGTGTAAGGCTATGTAGCTGTGAGGCGGCATGGGTCGTAAGACGCGGAGCCGTACAACATAGTCGACGGCACCCAAGCGAGGTCCAAAACTGCAGCAGTTTCGGGACGCGCATAGCTCCAGGCCACGCCCTATCAACAGCGAAACTTGTCTAAGAAGTTGACTGGAGAAAGTGTTAACGCACACGATAGTAACAACCTTGAAACCGCGGAGCCTACGGCCACGGGCGCGGAGAAAACGAATACCGTATGTCTGTATGCGGGCAGTTAAGTAACAGGCCGTAAAACCGCAAGGAAGCAGCTGTAAGGTGTTAAAGTATGGAAGGAACCATACGTGCCGTTGTTGGTAATAGCTACCCCCAAACGTAAGGTTGTCTACCAAAAGGCCACCTATGGTCAAGAAAAATATCCTTCATGGAGGTAATATTGACAAGTAGGGGGCAAACATTACTCGTCAACCGTATGAGCCATAAACCCCAACACTGGGGTAGAAATCACGAAAGAGGTGACGTCCTGTGTATACTACACGGACGTTAAACACCCTGCACCACGGAGCGGAAAAGCGGCGTGGCTACTGGGGAACTTACGCCGCACAAAGCACGCAACCCCGTTAAGTATAATAGATCCGTTATGGGTCTACAAAGGCGTCAGCATGACAAGTAAAAACCACGAGTCCACCGCCAACGATGTCGCTGTGCACCACGGAGCAAAAAGCTCGTGGCTACGCGAGGGGGACAACTGGTACTGGTACGTGTCCCGAACGGTAGCTATCAGTACCAAAGGACCGTCTAGGTCCACGATAGCGTGAACGCATTTTACACCTGTAACGCGAGTCGTTATCTCATTATACCTCTATTCACCACGGGCCACCGGTAAAGTGGCGACGTAGTAGGGAAGAAGTACACAGTAAGCGCCCGCTGAGAATAGGTAAAATATATATAAACTGAGGCCGTAAGAAACACGGAGGAGTTCACGTGCCACGCAAGCTATAATGAGTTGTAAACTGAGTTTGTTCCATCACGGAGCCACGAAACCGGTAGCTGCGCGGGGGAAGAGGGGACGACCGTCGCACTCAGTACATGTCCCGGTAAGAGAAACGGCCGCGAACGCAGTAGTTCATGGCTACTGGTCCTCTACCACACAGCCGCGCCGCTGGTATAGGCCGTTAACACCGTTTGTATAAAATCACTACGGAGCCGCGAAGCCGGGCGGCTACGCGTGGGGACTGCCGTCAACGTTAAAAACGTCCCAGCAAGAAAACGACCGCGGAACACTGCAACACGCCGCTAACGGTCGCAATATCCGAAGTTCCGATACCGGGTTTATCGACGTTGTACGTAAAACGCGTTAATATCTGTAGAATGAGCCGAAGGTCTCGTTCGACGCAAGAATCACATTCAGAGTAGTTTGAACGGTCGTGGAACCACGTAACACGGAGGAATAGCTCGTGATGGTATGCCTCCCGTAAAGAAGGAAATCTTATCACCCGAGCGCCAGGCCCGAACCCGAGCAAGCGCTAACACGCGACGCATCCTGGGAGCGTGGCGCATCGACAAACGGGGACTCGTCCTCGTGTCCATGAACTGGTGAAAACTATGCGGAACCGTGGCGTTCAACGCGAAAATCTCACCAAGTCAGCTCACACGGACGTGGGGATCTCGAAACTAACGGGTGTGACGACGCTGTACGTTACCTTGCTGTAGAACTAAGCAGCACTACAGACCCAAACGTCATCCCATGCCCCGGACGGAGCGCCTGTTGTGTTCACGGACCGCACGGGCCGTGAAACAAACCGTGGGGGCCGTATGGAACCGACATCGGAGCCGTCACGGACCCTAATGGACCCGATGCAAGGAATCCAATGGCTCTACAACTAGCCGTAAAAGGGGACTAACTCACGAAGACCCGTCAGAGGGCGCCGCTCTTGTTGGCCGACGGTCCCATCGCGGAACCGAGGACCACAGCAATGTACACGGGTTTGAACAAGTCGATAACACCAAAGCGCAACCTAAGAAGCGTTTACGCGACGCATCGCAGGACAGTCAAGGGCAGAACGCACCGACACTAGGGACCTGCCCGCCGTGTCGATGATAAAGGCGCAAAACATCGCGGAACTGTGACGTTCAACGCGGAAAATCCTACAGAGGCAGTTCACACGGCCGTGGGACAGCGTAGCTATGACCAAGCAGCTTCCTAGCTAGCGAACAGAACTTCGGGTTCATCGTACAGTGTCACGCCGCTCGGTCGCACCTTGAAAAATACCGGTCGCGGTGGAGTCTGTGCTCGACCACGCCGCTGGAACCCAATCGCTGCAAAGAGTACCACGAATGGACTCGCAGCATAATCTCACGCCGTAACGCGTGAGATGGATGTGACCGAGCGTAAAGCAAAGAAGCGTTATCACGCTATGCCGGGTCATCAAGGGTGTGTAGAGCATCGGCGCCCGAGGACCTGTCCTCCATGTCCATGATACTGGTGAAAATAATTATGGAACGGTAATGTTCAACGCAGACAATCTTAATTGCGTTCGCACGAGTCGTGGAACTGCGTAGCTAATGGCTACGGGACCAAGAAGAAAATAGCTGTCGTGATGCTACTTCTTGTAAAAAGAAAGTCATCTGTCACCTGACCAATGAGCGTAGTAGCTAGTGGGCGATAATCGGGTGAACGTACGGTGTATGCGTTATCCCATTAAAGATAAGTTCCGCTCACTGGAGCCGCCCAATGGAAGCGAAAGGACCTGTAAACGCGGACGTGGAATCGATGGAACCGTGCGGACCCGTAAACACGGGCCGCGGAACCGTCCATCGGAACCCGTGGACCCGTAAAACACGGACCGTGGAACCGCACGGACCCGTAAACATGGGCCGTGGAACCGTATAACTGTCGTAGTCGTTGGCTACGGGACCAAGAAGAAAATAGCTGTCTCAATGCTATACTTCCGGATGAACGCGACGTGTACGTCTTTCAGAGGCGCCCGCTAGAGTGGGCGGGCGGCCCGCCTCCCTGGCTTTGGACCTGGGTGGCGGTGGGGAGACGAAGAGGGCCTATCAGACCGCCGCTTCTCCACTTTCTCCGCTCGCTCTTTGAAAGTACCGGTCGCGGTGGAGTCTGTGCTCCGACCACGCCGCTAGATCCCAATCGCTGCAAAGAGTACAGGGATTTGACTCGCAGCATAATCTGCACGCGTAACACGTGAGATGGATGTCACCGGAGCGTAATTTAAAGAAGCGTTTGCACGCCACGCATCACGAGACATCCTGGGTGTGTAAAAACATCGACACTCGGGACCTGTCCTTCATGTCCATGATACTGGTGAAAATAAATACGGAACTTGTAACGTTCAACGAGACAGTCTTAATTGCGTTCACACGAACCGTGGAACTGCGTGGCGAGCTAATGGCTACAGGACCAAGAAGAAAAATAACTGTCAATGCTATACTCCTTGTCAAGAATGTCACCTGTCACCTGACCACGTAGCTAGTGGGCGATAATCGATTAAACCGCACGGCGACGTCGTGAACCCGTTAAATACGGACCGTGTAAACACGGGCCGCGGAACCGCCCAATGGAACCGCCGCCCCGTAACAACGGGCCGCTGAACCGTATGGAACCGCCCAATGGAACCGCCCGCCCGTAACAACGGGCCGCGGAACCGTATGGACCACGGAACCGTCCGCCCGAATAACGGGCGCGGAACCCGTATGGATCCCGGAACCATATGGATCCCGGAACCGTATGGATCCCGGAACCGTATGGATCCGTCCCCGAACCGCACAATGCCCGCACATAGGGCTGCGGAACCGTCAGGGATGGTCCAACGGAACGTATGGAACCGTCCGCCCGAATAACGGGGGCGCGAACCGTATGGAACCGTCAATGGAACCGCCCGCCCGAACAACGGGCCGCTGGAACCGTATGGAACCGCCCAATGGAACCGTCCGCCCGTAATAACGCCCGCGGAACCGTATGGAACCGTTCGCCCGTGAATAACGGGGCGGAACCGTATGGAACCGTTCGCCCTGTAACAACGGGCGCGAACCGTATGGACTCACGGAACCGTCCAATGGAACCGTTCGCCCCGTGAATAACGGGCCGCGGAACGTATGGACTCCCGAACCGTATGGAACCGCCCCGGACTCACAACAACCAGCGTTCAATGCGTTACAAGGGTTGTGGAATCGACAGGGACTGTCCAATGGAACCGTTGGAACCGCCCCCGGACTCACAACAACCAGCGTTCAACGCGTTACAAGGGTTGTGGAATCGACAGGGACTGTCCAATGGAACCGTTTGGAACCGTTCCCGGACTCACAACAACCAGCGTTCAACGCGTTACAAGGGTTGTGGAATCGACAGGGACTGTCCAATGGAACCGTTTGGAACCGTGTTTACAACTTAGGCGACGTCGTAACGCCCCTAAGAGGTTATCTCTCTCTCTCTCTCTCTCTCTCTTACCGTTACCGCTCTAGGCGCAACGCCTCTAAGAGCGTAACCTTCTCAGTGAATCTCTTTTATATCTGAAAAGAGAAGAACATATATCCATGCGTACATACACAAATACGGCAAAGTAAGTATGATCTTACGGACACGCTAAAGAGAGACGAGGCCTAGCAGTCTAAACAGAACATCAAAACTCTCTTAAACAGAAAAAAAATTTTACTGAAAAATAAATTTCTTAAGAGAAGAACGTAAGTCCAAGCGTACAAACCTAAACACGGCAAAGTAACTATGATCTTACGGACACGCTAAAGAGAGACGAGGCATAGCATTCTAAACAGAACAACAACACTTGCTTTAACAGAAAAAATTAAAACCAAAAATTTTCTATCTGAAAAACTTTAGAAACCCGAGAAAACATCCAACGTAATGACTTTACTAGCGCTGGGTAGCGTGGGAAACACCAACCACTGTGTACTTGAGGTCTGTAAAGATAAAAAGGAAAGATTATTTTCCCTGTAATTAGGTCGTCGGAGAGACCACCCACGTCTCTCCGACACCCCAATTTCAATCCTGAAAATTAAATACTTTATCTCAAAACTGTGTGAGAAAAATAAAAATATTCATATGCTGTTAACGTGAAAACGAAAAATAAGCTCGCTAGTAACAACTGTAGCTCCTAGAGTTGTTACAGGGCGACCCCACATTTACCCAGCGGTGACTATGACCCAATGCGCATGCGCCAAAAATCGAAAAAGGAAATTGGCTTAATGCATACGAGAAGGTGTACTGAAATATCCTAACGTGCTAAACACTATACATAGTATAACGCTAGGTCACCTCGAGGCGGGTGGGGCTAAGGGAGAAAAAGACTAATTCCCGGGCGAGAGGTCCCCAGACAGGCACAACCTGTGCTCTAGGACCTAAAACACCCACCACGAGAGTAGGACGCTCTCGAACTAGCCACTCGCTGTAATACGAATGGAGACAAAAACCCGCTATCCTAAGTGTAGGCTACACGGGTAAAGTCGTAGGTCGGCCAAGAAATCTCGGACCCATGGCTATCTCACCCTTCTCTCGGAAGACTTGAAAAGGCGAGCCAGATGAGAACGGGCAGCGTAAAAACCTTCAGGTAGAAGCTGCCAAGAGAAAAGAGTTAGAAAGGTTAATTAAAAATAAAATAAAGTGACCAGTTTTCAGCGATGTTAGTGAAACAATGCGCTGAAAGAGTGAGTGGTACAGAGGTATTATGGAGGTCAGGGCTTGGCTGGTTACTGCGTTTTTAGGTTCGGTTAGAAGTGCGTTAGAATCAGGTCGTGTGACCAGATTGCATATTATAGCATGGAAGGTAAGGTATAACTTGAAGTAAATATAATCATATCACACGGGTCATGACTAACAAAATGAAATTTTGTGTTATGAACCTTTTTCCAATAAGTCATACTATATGTTTAAGAACTCACCAACTGTAATACGTATATCACATGTAGCTGTATTTCCTGATCCATCTGTTGCTGTGTATGTAATTGTTAAACTTCCAATAGGAAACATTGCACCTGGAGCTACATTTGGGTTGGCTGTTACTGACACTACAGTGTCTGAGTTGTCTGTGGCACTTGGCACATCCCATGTTACTAAAGCTTGACTTTGGCCGGGTTGTGTGTTTACTGAGACATCACCAAGACACATAATGACGGGATCCTCTGCATCCACTAGAAAGAAAAATTAGGAATTTAAAATTCTTCTTTTCATCAGTTTCATTTTGGAATTGTGTTTAATTTTAAGCCATTTTAGGGCAAAAAA
>JAIGNY010003141.1:0-11042 GCA_020152595.1 Chiridota heheva
CACTCCCACCTCACTCACTCCCACCTCACTCACCTCCCACCTCACTCACCCCACCTCACTCACCCCACCCTCACTCACTCCCACCTCACCCACTCCCACCTCACTCACTCCCACCTCACTCACTCCCACCTCCTCCCTCACCTCCCCTCCCTCACTCACTCCCACCTCACTCACTCCCACCTCACTCACTCCCACCTCACCACTCCCACCTCACTCCTCCCCCACCTCACTCACTCCCACCCCACTCCTCCCACCTCACTCCCCCACCTCACTCACTCCCACCCCACTCACTCCCACCTCACTCACTCCCACCTCACTCACTCCCACCTCACTCCACCCCCTCCTCACCCCTCCCACTCCCACACCCACCCCACCTCACTCCCCACCTCACTCCCCACCTCCACCCCACCTCACTCCACTCCCACCTCACCCACCCCCCACCCACTCACCCCACCTCACTCACTCCCACCTCACTCACTCCCACCTCACTCACTCCCACCTCACTCCTCCCACCTCCTCACCCCACCTCACTCCCACCTCCACCCCACCTCACTCCCACCTCCACCCTCCCACCCCACCTCACTCCCACCTCCCCCTCCCACCCCACCACTCCCACCTCACTCCCACCCCACCTCACTCCCACCTCCCCACCTCACTCACTCCCACCTCACTCCTCCCCACCCCACCTCACTCACTCCCACCTCACCACTCCCACCTCACACCCACCTCACCTCCCACCTCCTCCTCCCACCTCACTCACTCCCCACCTCCTCACTCCCACCTCACTCACTCCCACCTCCTCACTCCCACCTCACTCCTCCCCACCTCACTCCTCCCACCTCACTCACTCCCACCTCACTCACTCCCACCTCACTCACTCCCACCTCACCTCCCACCTCACCACCCCACCTCACCACTCCCACCTCACTCACTCCCACCTCACTCCACCCCACCTCACCACCCCACCTCACTCACTCCCACCTCACCCTCCCACCTCACTCCTCCCACCTCACTCCTCCCACCTCACTCACTCCCACCTCACTCACTCCCACCTCACTCACTCCCACCTCACTCACTCCCACCTCACTCACTCCCACCTCACTCACTCCCACCTCCTTATTGGCTCTCCCCACCCCTCTGCAACAATTGCCATTGCACCCTCACAGTCCATCACATTCTCCTTGCTTGCCCCTGTACAACCTTCCCAGAGCTTCCCTCGCTGCCCACAACTCAATCGCCGAGCTCTTAAAAAAAAAAACCTGATAAAATTGCCTCCTCTCTCGATCCCAGCTTTCTAACTTTTAGTTCTCGTGTTTCTCTCAATCTCCCCCTGTTTACTCTCCTTCCTACCTCTGGAATGATCTAACCTCTCAGGTACAATTTGACCCTTGCTGTTGTGGTGCCGGTAAACTCTCATCAAACCAGTTCACATTTGTTACCTATAAACTAAACAGGTATTACCAGTTCATATTTGTTAGCTATAAACTAAACAGGTATTACCAGTTCACATTTGTTGGCTATAAAGTAAACAGGTATTACCAGTTTACATTTGTTAGCTATAAACTTAACAGGTATTACCAGTTCACATTTGTTAGCTATAAACTAAACAGGTATTACCAGTTTTTATTAGTTAGCTATAAACTAAACATGTATTACCAGTTTACATTTGTAAACTATAAACTAAACAGGTATTACCAGTTCACATTTGTTAACTATAAACTAAACAGGTATTACCAGTTCACATTTGTTAGCTGTAAACTAAACAGGTATTACCAGTTCACATTTGGTAGCTATAAACTAAACAGGTATTAACAGTTCACATTTTTTAACTATAAACTAAACAGGTATTACCAGTTTACATTTGTTAGCTATAAACTAAACAGGTATTACCAGTTCACATTTGTTAGCTATAAACTAAACATGTATTACCAGTTCACATTTGTTAGCTATAAACTAAACATGTAATACCAGTTCACATTTGTTAGCTATAAACTAAACAGGTATTACCAGTTCACATTTGTTAGCTATAAAGTAATCAGGTATTACCAGTTCACATTAGTAGCTATAAACTAAACAGGTATTAACAGTTCACATTTGTTAACTATAAACTAAACAGGTATTAATTACCAGTTCACATTTGGTAGCTATAAGCAGGTATGCATGTGGAGGTAAGATCGCTTACTGAAAAGGTGATGATTTTCTGGGGTGTTAACATGCTTTTTTCTTGGGAAATCACATGCTGAAAAACAAAAGTACACCAAGACCTGTTTGATATGTATTTTCTATCCTGGGACTTCTTGCAAGAATAGCCTTGTATGACATGTAGGTTGGGTTGGGTGAGACAATCCTGTGGTTCCTGTACCTGTCACTTTTTGGAAGATCAACATGTGCCAGGGTGGATTATAGAGCTGTGAACGTTTAGGGATTTTAGTAAATGGTACACGCCAAAAAAAGCAAGCGTGTATCGTGTACACGAGTTTAGTACCGTAATTTTCGGAAATACACCAAAATTGCTCCAAAACTACGAGACGAAGTAAAAAAATCGCGCAACCAGTATGGCAAAAGTACTGACTGCATTGCCCAAATAGACGCTGAGTTTTGCTTTCCAAATCGTAAAAACTTTACTTCTACAGTATAAATTATCATTTTTATGGAAAATATGCATGGAAATTCAGTTTAGAAAGAACAGATAACTTCCTTTCAATGTCATTTAAACTCAACATTGCGTAACTTTTTTGTCCTATTCGCTATGGCTTTCAAAGTTCTGTAAAAATCTTGCATACTAGGCCTTTGATATACCTCGCCGTAAAACATTTCAAAACTACGCCACCACCCCCCAGGAAGTTCTGAAATATCAGTCCTCTTGAAAAGATAGCCGCCATCTTTGCGAAGCATGCAGAATTTCAGCTCTGTTAAAACCTTTTTCTGTTTGTTTATTATGCAATATTTTTTCTTTCTTGCAAAATTTATTTAACTCATCAGGTAATATTTACATGTAAATGTACTGATTGTCACGATTCAAGTGTTTTTTGGTCGATAAAACGGGCCTTGATTGCGTGGGAATTAAAGCCTTATGGCTTAATGTTAGGCCTATTGTTACTTTCACTGTTTACTGCTGCACATTTGCGGTGCATTTTACAACTTAAATTACTCAGATTTCGGTGAAATCAAAGTGCATAATATCCCCATCCATTGATAATTACTGCGCATCTGTGATTCGCACATTCAAAAAGGATTATGCTAATCGGGTTTACAGTTTGTAAAAAGTCATTGATTGGAATTTTGTCGAATGTGTGTGTGATTTGAATCATGAATATTGATTTTTAACGGCAAGACATGACTATGAAAAACGATTACTCGCAATGAAGTATTTAGTAAACGTTTACAAGATTTTCGAGCGTGTAGCGTGTACACGCTAAACGGTCACAGCTCTAGTGGATTAGCACCTGAACATGCCAATTATTAGTAAATCTTAGCTTAAAATCTTATCCTGTATATCTAGATTAACAACAATAGCCTCATCCATTGTTTAGATTTGTGGTGACATGCCATGTAAATTCTATAAGAATTTTACACACAAAATTACCACTACTTTAAAATAATCGAGGTGGTTGCAATTTTCATTTATTATAATTTTGAGGGAGGTACTTACCTCATGAGGCCGGTAAGAAGCATGAGTTTCTCTTATCACTTAAAAGGAAAGACATCATCATTGAAGTTAGCAAAGTGAAAGATTGGTTCTATGGGCGTAGAAGAAGCAATAACTATTGAATGTCGTTCAATCAATATTCATAGGTGTAGAGGGCATAAATGTTTGTAGTCTTAAAAATTATTTTAGTTTTTGAAGGAGACTATATTTTCTTGATAACTATTTGATTACTATTTGCAATACATTAAAATAAGTTAATGAAATTAAATAATTTTAAAGTAAAATCCAGAAACAAAGACTTCTCAAGAATTATTATTTTTTTATATGTTTTTTTTCTTGTTTAGTCCGACATCCTTGATGTTAACCAAATATTTAAAGATGTAGCTACCATGGTACACGAACAAGGGGAAATGATAGGTAAGTGACTGTGATTTGATTTTCCTATGCCTTAATGCAAAGTCACCTCCTATCTGTTGTACAGTGATGGCAAAATGTAATGATTGGAATATGGCAGATATACTCACATTCCTAAAAAAGTGTAAAGAAGCCATTTACAAAGTTTGTTAACTATTGTGTTAAATGAGCAAAATGAAAGGGTAAATTTTGACTGGTTTTCCGAGCAATTTTGAAACAAAAGTGGTGTTTTTTTTTGGCTTTAATAATGTTGATAACTAATTTGTGATATTTTCAACTGGGATGTAATTCCTTGGTTGCCATTTTACACTTTGTGTACTTTGCAAAGAAATAGTCAATCAGATATGTGTTATAAGTTATTCTTTTAGTAGACTGATGAAGTAGATCAATGAAGTATTTGGAAGGATTTTTGAATGTATACATGACTGCTCAGTTTCATTATCAAAGAAGTTGGTAAATGGAAATGTATATAAGAACAGGTAGCTCAGTTGGCAGAGCACACGACTGAGATGCTGGAAATCCCGTGTTTAAGGCTCGATCAGGTCTAACTCATTTTTCCACAGCTATGCAGACAGATACACCGAACATCGAAGTGGAAGTATTTCATCTGCAGCTCCTACTCATTCAGCCATTGAGAGAAGTGACAATGGCTGAATGGCGCTTGCCGTCCTTCGGAGGGGACGTTAAGCTGTCGGTCCCGTTTGTAGGACAGTAACATCCTACCAGGTTTTCTGAATGCTATTCGAAAAAGAGAAGCGTGAAAACGCAGTGTACATTCACTTACCATCCTGGTCCAATCCAGTTCAAGTTCCTGTGCGCCGACTTATCTGGCAGCCGGAGAACTTGACTGGCACGCAAGGAGACGATGTAATTGTAATATTACATGTTACAAGAAACTGACATTATATTAAATGGATTTCTAAAATTGGATAGGAATTGTAGTTTTGTGTCTCACTTGAAAGGAGATACAATGGAGACTATGCCCTCCAAAAACTTAAAGTAATGCATTACTGACTTAAATAGCAATTAAAATATTTGTTTCTGGCATGAAAAGAAACTCATACTATAAAGTCTCTTGACTACTTCAATGGGATTTAAAATCAATTAGTTCTAGCAGCAATATTAATTTCAACCAAAGTTGCTGGCATAGAAGGGAAGTTTTACCACAACCTCTGAATGAATCTGCATTGGTATTTCAGTCAGGTTTGATAGACAGATAGACCTATCTTGATTTTTAAGGAAAGATGTAAGCTTGTGTATGTTTTTGAGGAGGGGTTTAGAAAATGAAAATTAAGGTAGTTGTGTATTTGTGTGTATGTGAAATTGTCAAAAGTAGGGAATTGGAGAGCTAGAGTGTAAAGGAGGGAAGAGGGGTTAGTTGAGTGAGGTTGGGTTGATACAAGGATTGGAAATATACAAAAAAAGTCACTTACCAATCATTTATACAACTTGGCAAGGTTTAATTAAGTGTGGCGAGTACCACAGTATATTCAGGCGAGTGGTTTTTGTAACCCTGGTTGATGAGTGGGGGTTAAGTTGCTGCAAAAAAAGGTCATTTAATGACATATAGGTGAGTGGAGGTCAGGTAGGTAAGAGGGAGTGGGTAGGTGAGAGAGTGTGTGGGTGGGTGTGTTAGGGAGTGTGTATAGCTAAATTTGACTGGAGTGGAGAGTAGGTATTATAATGGATGGTGGATATGGTAATAGAACGTGGGTTTATGATTTAAATGTGTCATGCTCAGTAGATGGTAAGGTGGCGTAAAGATGGGTGCCGAGGGTAGGTGAATACAGAAGGCTATGAGTTGAAAGGGTTGTAAGATGGGTGGGAAGCAAATTTCAGGTGGATGGGTTAGTGAATTCCGAAGAAGCCTAGGATTGGGAAGGATACATAGGTGGAGGATGATAGGTATACATGGTGGAGGATAGCGGGATGGATTCAAGATGGTGGATGTATTAGGGAGTTGGTAGGTGAATGGAGGTTAGTCAGTGAATAGTGATAGATTGAAGATGCAAGTAGGAAGATTGCCCAGTAAGTGGGTGGTGGAGCTGTGAGTGTTAATTGTTGATATTAACATATGTGTAAAACATATTGTTGGCAAGGGTATTTGTGTTGTTTTTTGATGCCTTCTTTTTTTCTTTGCATTTCTTTCCTAAAATGGTCAGAATAATTTATCACTTTGATGTTGGTTAAGATTCTGGTGTAGATTCATGATCTTGTCAAAATTTGCTAGCTCCTCCTCTACAAATAGTTGTGGCAGAGGCTTAAACAAAAAAAGCGTAAAAAGAAAACAGTTATATTAGTCATACAGTAACAATTTCCATTTTAGATTATTTGTATATTTTTGTATAAAGCCATTTTTTTAGTTTGATTAATAGTTTCTAAAGCATTTTAGCTAAGTTGCCTATATACATTGAAGGAAAATAGTTCAACTTCCCTTTATACAATTGATCTTTCAACATGCTTTAGTTGACAGAAATGGCACATACTGTTATGTAACAAAAGTAAATCCCATAATGTACAATTACGGGAGGATTTGTCATTTGTAGCTGCATGTCTTTTGCAAAGATAACATTTTTAACAGTCCAAAGATGAATGATGCAATTAAAATTGATTTTGTTTGTGTAATTAACCAAAACCTGTGTGAGTCACTTACAGTCATGCAAAAAAGTGTAAATATCTGTCATAGCTTTTCCAATCCAAACACATCAATGCTTCAGGAAGACAGGATAATTAAGACCTGTTTTGTTAAGCTTTTCATGTGTGATTATTTTTGGCCTCAAATGATGGATTGGAGTGCCATCAGGAATTTTTGTAGCTCAGCGGTAAAAAGTTTGATGGTGGATTTTGTGAAATAAAAGATGAGTTGTATTGCAGCGTAAGGAAATAAAAGGGTGCATCCATTTGTTTAGTTTGTGGGAAAGGGAAGTAGTACATTTTTGTTCATACTGTGCATTGCTAGGGTATCGTAGTGAATGCGGCAAAAAGGAAAGGTAATTAATTAAAAGATGGGTAAATTTGTCAGGGGAGCGACCTTTTTTGCAAATTGCATTAACATTTACGATGTTGTTTAGTCTATTGTGCAGAAGGCTTGAATGTGATGCTCTACATTATTCATGAATGCTTGCGATGTGGGGTCTAATGTTAAATGTATGTTAAATAATCAAATAGCTAGTATTGAGGAATTGTTATATTTGTGGTATTCTACCACAGGGAAATTAATCAATAGTAGCAATTAGCAAACAGTGTAGATATCACAAGAGATTTTCTTCTCCTGATTTTAATACTTTTCTGGAATATTAACAATAAAATTCTAGCTTTGTTAAAAAACTGTACTATTTTTTTATTTTTTTTTATTTTGCTCAGGTTGCAAAAAGAATGAACTTGAGTGTAAGAGTCTAATTGTTTTTATCTTGATTTTCATTTTGTAATTAACAGATAGCATAGAAGCTAATGTAGAATCAGCAGAAGTTCATGTGGAACAAGCCAACACACAACTCACTCAAGCCAGGGATTATCAGGTGAGGGTCAGATGACTTACATTTTCCAAAAGTTTTGAAATATTGCTGGTTCAGTATTATGTTAGTAGAACTTAATATTGTTTTTCTAATGCTGCAGGTTTTTAAGGTACATATATATATATATATATATATATATATATATATATATATATATATATATATATATATATATATATATATTTACTTCAAGATTATACCTTACCTTCCATGCTATAATATGCAATCTGGTCACACGACCTGATTCTAACGCACTTCTAACCGAACCTAACGCAGTAACCAGCCAAGCCCTGACCTCCATAATACCTCTGTACCACCTCACTCTTTTCAGCGCGTTTGTTTCACAACATCGCTGAAAACTGGTCACTTTTATTTTATTTTTAATTAACCTTTCTAACTCTTTTCTCTTCGGCAGCTTCTACCTGAAGGGTTTTTTACGCTGCCCGTTCTCATCTGGCTCGCCTTTTCAAGTCTTCGAGGGAAGGTGAGATAGCCATGGGTCCGAGATTTCTTGCCGACCTACACGACTTTACCCGTAGCCTACACTTAGGATAAGCGGGTTTTTGTCTCCATTCGTACATAGCGGTGGCTGTTATTCAGAGCGTCCTCTCGTGGTGGGTGTTTTAGGTCCTAGAGCACAGGTTGTGCCTGTCTAGGGACCTCTCGCCCTGGGAATTAGTCTTTTTCTCCCTTAGCCCCACCGCCTCGAGGTGACCTAGCGTTATACTATGTATAGTGTTTAACACGTTGGGATATTTCAGTACACCTTCTCGTATGCATTAGGCCAATTTCCTTTTTCGATTTTGGCGCATGCGCATTGGGTCTTAGTCACCGCTGGGTAAATGGGTCGCCCTGTAACAACTCTAGGAGCTACAGTTGTTACTAGCGAGCTATTTTACGTTTTCCGTTAGCAGCATATGAATATTTTTATTTTTCTCACACAGTTTGGAGATAAAATATTTAATTTTCAGGATTGAACTTGGGGTGTCGGAGGGCCGTGGGTGGGTCTCTCTCCGACGACCTAATTACAGGGAAAATAATCTTTCCTTTTTTATCTTTACAGACCTCAAGTACACAGTGGTTGGTGTTTCCCGCTACCCGGCGCTAGTAAAGTCATTACGTTGGATGCGTTTTCGGGTTTTCTAAGTTTTTCAGATAGAAAATTTTTTTGGTTTTAATTTTTTTTTCTGTTAAAGCAAGTGTTGTTGTTCTGTTTAGAATGCTATGCCTGCGTCTCTCTTTAGCGTGTCCGTAAGATCATAGTTACTTTGCCGTGTTTAGGTTTTGTACGCTTGGACTTACGTTCTTCTCTTAAGAAATTTATTTTTCAGTACAAAATTTTTCTGTTTAAGAGAGTTTTGGTGTTCTGTTTAGACTGCTAGGCCTCGTCTCTCTTTAGCGTGTCCGTAGAGGTTCATACTTACTTTGCCGTATTTTGTGTATGTACGCATGGATATATGTTCTTCTCTTTTCAGATATATAAAGAGATTCACTGAGAAGGTTACGCTCTTAGAGCGTTGCGCCTAGAGCGTAACGGTAAGAGAGAGAGAGAGAGAGAGATATCCTCTTAGGGGCGTTAACGTCGCCAAGTTGTAAACACGGTTCCAAGCGGTTCCATTGGACAGTCCCTATCCACTCCACAACCCTTGTAACACGCTGAGCGCCGGTTGTTGTGAGTTCAGGGACAGTTCCATAAGGTTCGGAGTCCATCGGTTCCGCGGCCCGTAAAGATTACGGTGACGGTTCCATTGGACGGTTCCGTAAAGTAAGAGAGAGAGAGAGAACCTCTTAGGGCGTTAACGAACGTCGCCTAAGTGTAAACACGGTTCCAAGCGGTTCCATTGGACAGTCCCTGTCGACTCACAACCCTTGTAACGCGCTGAGCGCCGGTTGTTGTGAGTTCAGGGACAGTTCCATAAGGTTCCGAGTCCCATACGGTTCCGCGGCCCGTAAAAAGTTAGGGGCTTAACGGTTCCATTGGGCGGTTCCGTGAGTCCATAGGTTCCTTCCATACTTTAACACCTTACAGCTGCTTCCTTGCGGTTTACGGCCTGTTACTTAACTGCCGCACAGACATACGGGTATTCGTTTTCTCGCCCGTAGCCGTAGGCTCAGCGGTTTCAAGGTTGTTTTTATCGTGAATGCGTTAACACTTTCTCCAGTCAACTTCTTAGACAAGTTTAGCTGTTGATAGGCGTGGCCTGGAGCTACGCTGGTCCCATAACTGCTCGGTTTTCACCGTCAGATATCACCGTGGTGCCGGCCCGACGCTTCTTGATCAAGGTCGGGGCACTTTTCTTGTGACCCCTTCTGCCGGAAACTTGGGCGGAATTGACCGACCCTTTTTCGCCCGTCGGCGCAGGAGCGAACTTTGGCTGCTCGAGACCTTGCAGGCTTCACCACGAGCCTCGGGTCAGGGGCGATTTTTGTCACAGTTCCGTGAGCTCTGGGATACCTTGCAGCTATCCACCAGGGTTTTTCCGTGGGGTCTCTGATCTTTGACTTGCGACCACTGGTGAGTTCTGGGAGATCTCTTAAGTAGTGTGTCATGTGACATTTTCCTCCGATAGATCATCCAGTGGCTTTCTGTTAAAGTAGTCTGAACTGTTCATAGAACGACGCGGTATGCACTGGTTCGGGCATAACCTCTTTTCACAGGATCTCTCGTGCGGCCAGAAACCGCCGCTTTTTGCGGTTTTTCTCTTGTTTTTAGTCTGACTCACTTTTCGGCGTTGTGTTCCCCGCTAACTTTAGCTCTTACGCGTTATGCGCTAACAAATTTTCCTTGTCCGGGATTTCTTCAATTCGTTTTCATTGGTACACGTTCCCAATCGTGGAGTTTTCGCCCGGTTCTGTCGTGGGCGAATCCGGTGTGGCTTGTGGCGTTTTTGTGGACACTTTGCTGTAGTTGTGTCCAAACGGCTCTTCCCGGTTGGCTTGTTTTTCTGGGCTTTACGCTCAGGTTCTTTCGAGTTTGCCTCCGTTACTGTCAACGAATGGTGCCTTGTTCGGTTTGACTGTACCTGCCGTGGTTTCCTATGTTTTAGTTCCTCCCACTCTTGAGGTCTTTCATCCTTCCGAGGTGAAAGAATTTCGATCCTTTAAACGGGATTCGGCCCGTGAGTTTCGTACCAGCCATTAAAAAAAAAAAAAAAATGTGCGCGATCTGAACTCCCTTCCTTCCTATCCTCGGTTGCACGTCTGATTGCATATTATAGCATGGAAGGTAAGGTATAACTTGAAGTAAATTTACCCTTCAAAGCGTGCGGCGGGATATTTACTGAGTTATACTTTACCTTCCATGCATCCCTCGCCTCCCTCTCGTTCAGGCCTCGGTGGAATGTTGGAGTGAGGTGGTACAGAGGTATTATGGAGGTCAGGGCTTTTTTGGTTACTGCGTTTTTAGGTTCGGTTAGAAGTGCGTTAGAATCAGGTCAGACCAGATTTTATATTATAGCATGGAA
>JAIGNY010003142.1:0-15854 GCA_020152595.1 Chiridota heheva
AAATGTCAAAAAATTTGGGATCGGATATATTCAAATAGACTCAATCAGCCGTTTTGCAGAGGAACAAAATCTGAGATTTTCGAAATGATTTACGTAAAGTGGGGCGCAATTTGGTTAAATCACGCCTTATAACAACACATTTTTCGAAAATTTTATGTGCTCGGGAGACAGAGGACTAGTAGACCTTTCGTTTGATATGCGAAAATGTATGTTTATTGTAATTAGCTACCTGTAATTAGCTGTATCCGTAAGGCAATAATTATGTGCATACTAAGTCAATGAGACTTAAAAACGTCAAAAGGGAGAGGGGTGGCATCCAATGGGTTCACAACCATTTTCCTCCGTGACGGTTTTGTTCAATAGGGGTGACCAGGCTTTTCAAAAATGTCAAAAAATTCAGGATCGGATTTATTCAAGTAGACTCAGTCAGCCGTTTTGCTACCTCTAATTAGCTGTATCCGTAAGGCAATAATTATGTGCACGCTAAGTCAATGAGACTTAAAAACGTCAAAAAGGAAGAAGGGTGGCATCCAATGGGTTTAAAACCATTTTCCCTCCGTGACAGTTTTGTTCAATAGGGGTTACCAGGCTTTTCAAAAATGTCAAAAATTTGGGATCGGATATATTCAAATAGACTCAATCAGCCGTTTTTGCAGAGGAACAAAATCTGAGATTTTCGAAATGATTTACGTAAAGTGGGCGCAATTTGGTTGAATCACGCCTTATAACAACACATTTTTCGAAAATTTTATGTGCTCGGGAGACAGAGGACTAGTAGACCTTTCGTTTGATATGCGAAAATGTATGTTTATTGTAATTAGCTACCTGTAATTAGCTGTATCCGTAAGGCAATAATTATGTGCATACTAAGTCAGTTGAGGTGAACCCCAATGGGTTCAAAAAGAGTCTTTCATGCTAATCCCTCAGGCTTCCACGGTTTTGACTATCGCGCAGTTCAGCAACCAGTCGACAGTTCAAACATACGAATCGCACACACATCTCAGCTGCTTACTAACTTCAATTTGGTCTATTTCAGGTATGCATTATGCGATCACCTACTGACTGACAGATCGTAAAGGAATAAACAGTGCAATTTGAGATTAACTAAACTAACTGCTTAAGTTTTATTCATGATTTGATTAGGCCTAACGTCTGAACGCTACTCGCCAGTACAGACAATGGGTGAAAAAGAATAAAACGAATGACAATATATATTACACACAAGCCTGCAATGCAAACAGTCCAACGTACACTCTACGCACATGATGGCTGTAACTTAGCATTAGTTACGGTCAATAGGCCTACGTTAGAATACGTTCACTGTTCAGACAGAACATCACATACGAAAGTCACAAAGGAACTGATAATTCACTGCATTAAAATGATTTAATTGAACGCGTTCTCCAAGAGGCTACGTAAATAACAACACAACTTACGCGAAGAACAAATTTAATGTAAGAATGCATATAAAATAACCCTTTTAATTTGTAATTTATTGAACACTGACAATCGCAGTCAAAGAAGAAAAGTCAATGCTTAGTCAACACAACGCAGATGTTAGCACAGTACAGATTATTCGCAACAAACCTAAGCATTTCAAACATGGGTCGTGCCATATATTGGCTCTTTTTTCAAATTCGGACTGGTGAACATATCAAAAGGTAC
The DNA here is from genome assembly GCA_020152595.1 of Chiridota heheva. NCBI lineage: Eukaryota > Metazoa > Echinodermata > Holothuroidea > Apodida > Chiridotidae > Chiridota > Chiridota heheva. The sequence continues at coordinate 1,666 of JAIGNY010003142.1, forward strand.
TGGATAAAAAGTTAGCTAACATGTTTCCCCATAATTCCATGTACCTCTCACACTTCAGCAAACGCCGTCGTAGTTCACAAAATGAATTTACTTGGTCACTCTGTACAAAGTGTATGGGCGAAGGAAATTGCATGATGGGTAATGGCTGCCCCATGGCTAAAAAAAAAAACCCTCCTTCGAAGGGGTTTTACTGAGGGGCTAAAAGCTGTATCCGTAAGGCAATAATTATGTGCATACTAAGTCAATGAGACTTAAAAACGTCAAAAAGGGAGAGGGGTGGCATCCAATGGGTTCACAACCATTTTCCTCCGTGACGGTTTTGTTCAATAGGGGGGTGACCAGGCTTTTCAAAAATGTCAAAAAATTCAGGATCGGATTTATTCAAGTAGACTCAGTCAGCCGTTTTGCTACCTCTAATTAGCTGTATCCGTAAGGCAATAATTATGTGCACGCTAAGTCAATGAGACTTAAAAACGTCAAAAAGGAAGAAGGGTGGCATCCAATGGGTTTAAAACCATTTTCCTCCGTGATAGTTTTGTTCAATAGGGGGGTTACCAGGCTTTTCAAAAATGTCAAAAAATTTGGGATCGGATATATTCAAATAGACTCAATCAGCCGTTTTTGCAGAGGAACAAAATCTGAGATTTTCGAAATGATTTACGTAAAGTGGGGCGCAATTTGGTTGAATCACGCCTTATAACAACACATTTTTCGAAAATGTTATGTGCTCGGGAGACAGAGGACTAGTAGACCTTTCGTTTGATATGCGAAAATGTATGTTTATTGTAATTAGCTACCTGTAATTAGCTGTATCCGTAAGGCAATAATTATGTGCATACTAAGTCAATGAGACTTAAAAACGTCAAAAAGGGAGAGGGTGGCATCCAATGGGTTCACAACCATTTTCCTCCGTGACGGTTTTGTTCAATAGGGGGGTGACCAGGCTTTTCAAAAATGTCAAAAAATTCAGGATCGGATTTATTCAAGTAGACTCAGTCAGCCGTTTTGCTACCTCTAATTAGCTGTATCCGTAAGGCAATAATTATGTGCACGCTAAGTCAATGAGACTTAAAAACGTCAAAAAGGAAGAAGGGTGGCATCCAATGGGTTTAAAACCATTTTCCTCCGTGACAGTTTTGTTCAATAGGGGGGTTACCAGGCTTTTCAAAAATGTCAAAAAATTTGGGATCGGATATATTCAAATAGACTCAATCAGCCGTTTTTGCAGAGGAACAAAATCTGAGATTTTCGAAATGATTTACGTAAAGTGGGGCGCAATTTGGTTGAATCACGCCTTATAACAACACATTTTTCGAAAATTGTTATGTGCTCGGGAGACAGAGGACTAGTAGACCTTTCGTTTGATATGCGAAAATGTATGTTTATTGTAATTAGCTACCTGTAATTAGCTGTATCCGTAAGGCAATAATTATGTGCATACTAAGTCAATGAGACTTAAAAACGTCAAAAAGGGAGAGGGGTGGCATCCAATGGGTTCACAACCATTTTCCTCCGTGACGGTTTTGTTCAATAGGGGGGTGACCAGGCTTTTCAAAAATGTCAAAAAATTCAGGATCGGATTTATTCAAGTAGACTCAGTCAGCCGTTTTGCTACCTCTAATTAGCTGTATCCGTAAGGCAATAATTATGTGCACGCTAAGTCAATGAGACTTAAAAACGTCAAAAAGGAAGAAGGGTGGCATCCAATGGGTTTAAAACCATTTTCCTCCGTGACAGTTTTGTTCAATAGGGGGTTACCAGGCTTTTCAAAAATGTCAAAAATTTGGGATCGGATATATTCAAATAGACTCAATCAGCCGTTTTTGCAGAGGAACAAAATCTGAGATTTTCGAAATGATTTACGTAAAGTGGGGCGCAATTTGGTTAAATCACGCCTTATAACAACACATTTTTCGAAAATTTTATGTGCTCGGGAGACAGAGGACTAGTAGACCTTTCGTTTGATATGCGAAAATGTATGTTTATTGTAATTAGCTACCTGTAATTAGCTGTATCCGTAAGGCAATAATTATGTGCATACTAAGTCAATGAGACTTAAAAACGTCAAAAAGGGAGAGGGGTGGCATCCAATGGGTTCACAACCATTTTCCTCCGTGACGGTTTTGTTCAATAGGGGTGACCAGGCTTTTCAAAAATGTCAAAAATTCAGGATCGGATTTATTCAAGTAGACTCAGTCAGCCGTTTTGCTACCTCTAATTAGCTGTATCCGTAAGGCAATAATTATGTGCACGCTAAGTCAATGAGACTTAAAAACGTCAAAAGGAAGAAGAAGGGTGGCATCCAATGGGCTTTTCAAAACAAAAATTTTCCTCCGTGACAAAAGATTTTTGTTCAATCAGGGGTTACTTATAACAGTTCGGGTGAACCCCTGAAAAGAGTCTTTCATGCTAATCCCTAATGCTTCCACGGTTTGACCATCGCGCAGTTCAGCAACCAGTCGACAGTTCAAACATACGAATCGCACACACATCTCAGCTGCTTACTAACTTCAATTTGGTCTATTTCAGGTATGCATTATGCGATCACCTACTGACTGACAGATCGTAAAGGAATAAACAGTGCAATTTGAGATTAACTAAACTAACTGCTTAAGTTTTATTCATGATTTGATTAGGCCCTAACGTCTGAACGCTACTCGCCAGTACAGACAATGGGTGAAAAAGAATAAAACGAATGACAATATATATTACACACAAGCCTGCAATGCAAACAGTCCAACGTACACTCTACGCACATGATGGCTGTAACTTAGCATTAGTTACGGTCAATAGGCCTACGTTAGAATACGTTCACTGTTCAGACAGAACATCACATACGAAAGTCACAAAGGAACTGATAATTCACTGCATTAAAATGATTTAATTGAACGCGTTCTCCAAGAGGCTACGTAAATAACAACACAACTTACGCGAAGAACAAATTTAATGTAAGAATGCATATAAAATAACCCTTTTAATTTGTAATTTATTGAACACTGACAATCGCAGTCAAAGAAGAAAAGTCAATGCTTAGTCAACACAACGCAGATGTTAGCACAGTACAGATTATTCGCAACAAACCTAAGCATTTCAAACATGGGTCGTGCCATATATTGGCTCTTTTTTCAAATTCGGACTGGTAAACATATCAAAAGGTACTGGATAAAAGTTAGCTAACATGTTTCCCCATAATTCCATGTACCTCTCACACTTCAGCAAACGCCGTCGTAGTTCACAAAATGAATTTACTTGGTCACTCTGTACAAAGTGTATGGGCGAAGGAAATTGCATGATGGGTAATGGCTGCCCCATGGCCTAAAAAAAAAAAACCCTCCTTCGAAGGGTTTTATCGAGGGCTAAAAGGAGGGGTTCACCTGAACTGAAGTACACTAAGTCAATGAGACTTAAAAACTGCAACCATTTTCCTAGGGGTTAGGCTTTTTCAAAAATGTCAAAAAATTCAGGCGGATTTATTCAAAAATGTCAAAAAATTTGGGATCGGTTCAAAACCATATAGTTTTGTTCAATAGGGGTTACCAGGCTTTTCAAAATGTCAAAAATTTGGGAGACTCAATCAGCCGTTTTTGCAGAGGAACAAAATCTGAGATTTTCGAAATGATTTACGTAAAGTGGGGCGCAATTTGGTTGAATCACGCCTTATAACAACACATTTTTCGAAAATTTATTGCTCGGGAGACAGAGGACTAGTAGACCTTTCGTTTGATATGCGAAAATGTATGTTTATTGTAATTAGCTACCTGTAATTAGCTGTATCCGTAAGGCAATAATTATGTGCACACTAAGTCAATGAGACTTAAAAACGTCAAAAAGGGAGAGGGGTGGCATCCAATGGGTTCACAACCATTTTCCTCCGTGACGGTTTTGTTCAATAGAGGGGTGACCAGGCTTTTCAAAAATGTCAAAAAATTCAGGATCGGATTTATTCAAGTAGACTCAGTCAGCCGTTTTGCTACCTCTAATTAGCTGTATCCGTAAGGCAATAATTATGTGCACGCTAAGTCAATGAGACTTAAAAACGTCAAAAAGGGAGAAGGGTGGCATCCAATGGGTTAAAACCATTTTCCTCCGTGACAGTTTTGTTCAATAGGGGTTACCAGGCTTTTCAAAAATGTCAAAAATTTGGGATCGGATATATTCAAATAGACTTAATCAGCCGTTTTTGCAGAGGAACAAAATCTGAGATTTTCGAAATGATTTACGTAAAGTGGGGCGCAATTTGGTTGAATCACGCCTTATAACAACACATTTTTCGAAAAATGTTATGTGCTCGGGAGACAGAGGACTAGTAGACCTTTCGTTTGATATGCGAAAATGTATGTTTATTGTAATTAGCTACCTGTAATTAGCTGTATCCGTAAGGCAATAATTATGTGCACACTAAGTCAATGAGACTTAAAAACGTCAAAAAGGGAGAGGGGTGGCATCCAATGGGTTCAAAACCATTTTCCTCCGTGACGGTTTTGTTCAATAGAGGGGTGACCAGGCTTTTCAAAAATGTCAAAAAATTCAGGATCGGATTTATTCAAGTAGACTCAGTCAGCCGTTTTGCTACCTCTAATTAGCTGTATCCGTAAGGCAATAATTATGTGCACGCTAAGTCAATGAGACTTAAAAACGTCAAAAAGGAAGAAGGGTGGCATCCAATGGGTTCAAAACCATTTTCCGTGACAGTTTTGTTCAATAGGGGTTACCAGGCTTTTCAAAAATGTCAAAAATTTGGGATCGGATATATTCAAATAGACTCAATCAGCCGTTTTTGCAGAGGAACAAAATCTGAGATTTTCGAAATGATTTACGTAAAGTGGGGCGCAATTTGGTTGAATCACGCCTTATAACAACACATTTTTCGAAAATGTTATGTGCTCGGGAGACAGAGGACTAGTAGACCTTTCGTTTGATATGCGAAAATGTATGTTTATTGTAATTAGCTACCTGTAATTAGCTGTATCCGTAAGGCAATAATTATGTGCACACTAAGTCAATGAGACTTAAAAACGTCAAAAAGGGAGAGGGGTGGCATCCAATGGGTTCACAACCATTTTCCTCCGTGACGGTTTTGTTCAATAGGGGGGTGACCAGGCTTTTCAAAAATGTCAAAAAATTCAGGATCGGATTTATTCAAGTAGACTCAGTCAGCCGTTTTGCTACCTCTAATTAGCTGTATCCGTAAGGCAATAATTATGTGCACGCTAAGTCAATGAGACTTAAAAACGTCAAAAAGGAAGAAGGGTGGCATCCAATGGGTTCAAAACCATTTTCCTCCGTGATAGTTTTGTTCAATAGGGGGGTTACCAGGCTTTTCAAAAATGTCAAAAAATTTGGGATCGGATATATTCAAATAGACTCAATCAGCCGTTTTTGCAGAGGAACAAAATCTGAGATTTTCGAAATGATTTACGTAAAGTGGGGCGCAATTTGGTTGAATCACGCCTTATAACAACACATTTTTCGAAAATTGTATGTGCTCGGGAGACAGAGGACTAGTAGACCTTTCGTTTGATATGCGAAAATGTATATTTATTGTAATTAGCTACCTGTAATTAGCTGTATCCGTAAGGCAATAATTATGTGCACACTAAGTCAATGAGACTTAAAAACGTCAAAAAGGGAGAGGGGTGGCATCCAATGGGTTCACAACCATTTCCCTCCGTGACGGTTTTGTTCAATAGGGGTGACCAGGCTTTTCAAAAATGTCAAAAAATTCAGGATCGGATTTATTCAAGTAGACTCAGTCAGCCGTTTTGCTACCTCTAATTAGCTGTATCCGTAAGGCAATAATTATGTGCACGCTAAGTCAATGAGACTTAAAAACGTCAAAAAGGGAGAAGGGTGGCATCCAATGGGTTCAAAACCATTTTCCTCCGTGACAGTTTTGTTCAATAGGGGTTACCAGGCTTTTCAAAAATGTCAAAAATTTGGGATCGGATATATTCAAATAGACTTAATCAGCCGTTTTTGCAGAGGAACAAAATCTGAGATTTTCGAAATGATTTACGTAAAGTGGGGCGCAATTTGGTTGAATCACGCCTTATAACAACACATTTTTCGAAAATTTTATGTGCTCGGGAGACAGAGGACTAGTAGACCTTTCGTTTGATATGCGAAAATGTATGTTTATTGTAATTAGCTACCTGTAATTAGCTGTATCCGTAAGGCAATAATTATGTGCACACTAAGTCAATGAGACTTAAAAACGTCAAAAAGGGAGAGGGGTGGCATCCAATGGGTTCACAACCATTTTCCTCCGTGACGGTTTTGTTCAATAGAGGGGTGACCAGGCTTTTCAAAAATGTCAAAAAATTCAGGATCGGATTTATTCAAGTAGACTCAGTCAGCCGTTTTGCTACCTCTAATTAGCTGTATCCGTAAGGCAATAATTATGTGTACGCTAAGTCAATGAGACTTAAAAACGTCAAAAAGGGAGAAGGGTGGCATCCAATGGGTTCAAAACCATTTTCCTCCGTGACAGTTTTGTTCAATAGGGGGGTTACCAGGCTTTTCAAAAATGTCAAAAAATTTGGGATCGGATATATTCAAATAGACTCAATCAGCCGTTTTTGCAGAGGAACAAAATCTGAGATTTTCGAAATGATTTACGTAAAGTGGGGCGCAATTTGGTTGAATCACGCCTTATAACAACACATTTTTCGAAAATGTTATGTGCTCGGGAGACAGAGGACTAGTAGACCTTTCGTTTGATATGCGAAAATGTATGTTTATTGTAATTAGCTACCTGTAATTAGCTGTATCCGTAAGGCAATAATTATGTGCACACTAAGTCAATGAGACTTAAAAACGTCAAAAAGGGAGAGGGATGGCATCCAATGGGTTCACAACCATTTTCCTCCGTGACGGTTTTGTTCAATAGGGGTGACCAGGCTTTTCAAAAATGTCAACAAATTCAGGATCGGATTTATTCAAGTAGACTCAGTCAGCCGTTTTGCTACCTCTAATTAGCTGTATCCGTAAGGCAATAATTATGTGCACGCTAAGTCAATGAGACTTAAAAACGTCAAAAAGGAAGAAGGGTGGCATCCAATGGGTTCAAAACCATTTTCCTCCGTGATAGTTTTGTTCAATAGGGGTTACCAGGCTTTTCAAAAATGTCAAAAATTTGGGATCGGATATATACAAATAGACTCAATCAGCCGTTTTGCAGAGGAACAAAATCTGAGATTTTCGAAATGATTTACGTAAAGTGGGGCGCAATTTGGTTGAATCACGCCTTATAACAACACATTTTTCGAAAATTGTATGTGCTCGGGAGACAGAGGACTAGTAGACCTTTCGTTTGATATGCGAAAATGTATGTTTATTGTAATTAGCTACCTGTAATTAGCTGTATCCGTAAGGCAATAATTATGTGCACACTAAGTCAATGAGACTTAAAAACGTCAAAAGGGAGAGGGGTGGCATCCAATGGGTTCACAACCATTTTCCTCCGTGACGGTTTTGTTCAATAGGGGTTGACCAGGCTTTTCAAAAATGTCAAAAATTTAGGATCGGATTTATTCAAGTAGACTCAGTCAGCCGTTTTGCTACCTCTAATTAGCTGTATCCGTAAGGCAATAATTATGTGCACGCTAAGTCAATGAGACTTAAAAACGTCAAAAAGGGAGAATGGTGGCATCCAATGGTATCAAAACTATTTTCCTCCGTGACAGTTTTGTTCAATAGGGGTTACCAGGCTTTTCAAAATGTCAAAAAATTTGGGATCGGATATATTCAAATAGACTTAATCAGCCGTTTTTGCAGAGGAACAAAATCTGAGATTTTCGAAATGATTTACGTAAAGTGGGGCGCAATTTGGTTGAATCACGCCTTATAACAACACATTTTTTGAAAATTGTATGACATACAATTTCACATGACATGAAATTTCACCTGACAGGAAATTTTACATGACACAATTTCACATGACAAAATTTCACAACATTTTTTGTTATCATGTGGCAGAGCCATAAATCCAGGGGGTAGGGAGACATGTCCCCATACAGGGGCGGATTGGCGTGCACCGGCCCTGGACCAGTGAGTGTAATGGTCTGGGTTGGTAACTTAACTCTGTTATGTGGTTTTATATGGATCGCATTTGTACTTTCTTGAAATGACAAACAAGGTAGTTTTAAAGCAAAGATGTAAAATGACAACTCAATAATAATAGAAAAAAAAAATACCATTAATATTTATGAAAAAATGTATTTATCACGAACAACAAACATTACAGTTACATTCACACTTAAATATATACAGTCATATTTTCAGAAATAAAAACACATGGAAATTATGTATAAGATGATATTAGTTTACGATTTTATCAAATATTTCCCTAGGCGGCGGAATTGGGCACAGAAGGAACGTGCCCCCACTAACTTTTCTCAATAGATTAAGCAGAACCAAAAGGTCTTGTGGTTCCGATGCTTTTTTTATATGCTGATTGATTTGTAAGTTTTGTATTACCTGTCATGTCATTGTATATCATGAAATATTTGTTCCATGATATTTATTCATAAGCCACACCTACCAAGCAGATCAACAAAAAAGTTGACACTATTAGCATTTACGCAGTAACTAATAACATTATCATAGCAAGTATGATGCAAAAATGGTTGCTCATTTATCCTAGTTCAAGACTTTTGATAAGCCCCGCCTACTCATTACTATTCATGGAATTACTACCACAACATTAATACACATTACTGTAAGTCATCTGTGTACCACATATGGTATAAATCTGATATACACCATTTTTGAGGTATGGTGTATATATGATTTAGCACTTGACATATGATTAAGCCATGTCCACCATGCATATTAATGACATATATTAATAACATAAGCATGTACACAATAACCAACAATATTATCATGCCCAGTATGATGCAAAACGGACATACTGCACAGTTGCTCACTGATCTTTTATTCAAAATTTTCACTTTAAACCCCACCTACTCATTAATATGCATGAAATCACCACCAAAAACAATAGGGCACATCTATAGACCATGGGCTACCTGTGTACCACACAAGACGTAAATACAGTTTAGTTCTTAAGATACAAGTGTACAAGCTTTTTATTTACAAAATCAGATTAATCCCTGCTTACAATAAATATTAATGAAATTCAACATTTTGACAGAATGAACATGCACAAACCAGCTAACATTATAATTGTCTCAATATGAAAGAAAACAGACATGCGGTCGATAAAATATAAACATTTCAAGATTTTTACAATAAGCTCCGACTACTAACTAATATGCATGATATCAACATCAAAAACATTACGGCACATCTACAGACCATGGGCCATCTGTGAACAAATATTTCATGGAAACAGTTTCTATTTTTCAAAATGGATTTCTATTGTCAAAATGGACTGCCCTTTTGGGGTACTTCCATACACTCTGTATCAGAATAGCAAACACAAAGTTAGTTAAATATTCTGGTACAGAGTTTATTAAGTACCAAAAGGAGTATAATGGCAATGTGAAAGCTCTCTTTCAGTCCATTTTGATAATATAAATCTATTTTGAAAATAGAAGCTGTTTGAATCCAGTTTATCATTCTTGAGATATCGTGTTTACAAGTTTTTTCAGCAAAATCATATTAAGCCCCAACCACTTTGCATATTATTGAAATTCAACATTTTACACAATGAATATGTACACAAGAGCTAACATCATAATTGCCCCAAACAAAACAGACATGCGGTCGATAAATTATGAACATTTCATATTTTGTACATTAAGCCCTGGCTACTTATTAATATGCATGACATTACCATCAAAAACAAAAGGGCACATCTACCGGCCATGGGCTATTTGTGTACCACATATGAAATTGATACGGTGTACCATTTTGGGATATCGCGTTTACGAGCTGGTTGTCACAAACACACACACCCACTCATATCATCATGACCGCATAGTGTGTGAGCCACCTCAAATTTCATTAGTCACTCAGTGGGGCATCTTTGAAATGGGTCATGCAGGGCAAAACTTACTTGAGCCCAGTTCATTGTCATGACACAAACTGATGAGTCCTCCATTTGAAGTTTAAAAGGTGTTTCTTTACAGAGATAAAAAATGTTACTTGAAAATTAAAATATATTCAAGTTCCCTTTTATAATTGGTCTGTTTATTGGCAGGTTGAAGAACGTAACACAAACATCACAAGCAAAAATACCCCAAATTTCACTCGGGAAGCACTTTTAATTTGGTTTGGTTTGTCGATGTTTAACAGCACCGCCACAATCAGAGTCCAATGTGCCAAGAGGGTGTTAATATATTAATGTGTAAGAGTTAAAGTAGAGAGGAGATGGAGGGTTTGTAAGGGAGAAAAAGGGAAAGAATTAATATGGGAAAAAAATTAAGGTGAAAAGAAAGGGGTGCGTTAGGGTAGGTGTAGAAAGGGAGGAAAAGGAAGATTAAATGTGAAGGAAGAGGTTGTAGTTGGGGGAAGTTGATCATGTTTGAGGAAGAATTGTTTTCGAATAGTTCGAGATTGAGGAGAGTGAGGAGAGAAGAGACCTGGAGGTCTGGTACAGGGATAACAATATACATGGCTACATGTTTTCTTACTTTTATAGTTTGGTATACAATTGTTCAATTTTACCGAAATTGTTAGCAAAATATCTTGATTTTTGAAGCTGAGGAGGAGATTTATATATAGTGTTGTGCTCCATGCTTTGAAAATACAAGTTGGAAAGTGCATTGAAAAATGGATATCCAGAGGGTGAATAAGTAAAGACAAAACAATTTCTGCTGGTGTATGCTTCAAAATAAGCAAAATATTCTATTGAATTTATCCATACAGGCATAAACAATCATAACACTTACGTTTTTGGTATGCGAGGAGAATAGTTGCGTGGGTCAACATGCCATTTCAGATTTACGTCTTTTGTTTTGTTTGAATTAAATTAGTATTTATGAATCGGAATTTAAGTCGAAGATACCTTGTTCTCGATTGATTTGAATGAGCAGTATAAACCAAAGCACCATTGACTTTGATTTCTTAATGCACCTTGTATCAAAATTTGAATAACATTGTATCAGATCATCAATTGTTTGATGACAACAGTAAAAACAACCATCTCCCTTGCGCACAGCATTTGGTAGTAGCTAAACAGTCTTTCAATTGTTTTATCACAATATTTAGTTTTTAAGATATAGCAAATAAGTTTGAATTTTTTAAATGTACTCAAAAAATTTTAAGTGGTTAGAAATTTAGTTTAATTGATGATATTACCAGAAATACAACTGTGAGGAAAGGATTGAAATACTCTGTTCAAGATATACTGTAAGTTTCAAATTGTTTCATTGGTGTAAAAGCAATTGAAATCAGACTAGTTGTGACGATATATCCCCCAATTTCTCAAAGTCTTTATGTAATTTACTGTATTTTTCCTCCGATCGTGTAGTGTAAAACCATTGAATTAGTCAGGAGAGTAGTAAAACAAGAATTTACCATCTGTGGAGGACAATTTCAATTGGAATGCAACAATTAAAAAATACAATAAACAATTGTTTTGATAGGATGGGGCAGTAGATTATATCTACAAGTCATTTCAGCCCAGAATGAGAACTTAAATTTGTAATGTAATTTCTTCCCCAAATTGCAAACATCAAAAATTGTCAAATTACATTATACTGTTAAATCTGAGTCAAGGTTATAATAATTTTTAATTTCTGTTCATTATTGCTAACTTCTCTCATCAAAATATTTAAGGAAGGACCAAAAACAATAACAATAGCAATTTTCTAGTGGTCCCATTCTGAGTTCACAAAATATTGCTCAATTTATGATAATTAGGCATCAAAGTTTTAAATTGCTATAAAATGTTCAATTTTTGACTGATTCTGAAGGGAGCATGGTTTTCAATACATGATAAACTATTTGAGCTCATGTTGTTGTTGATACCTTTAAAGGAAGACTTCCAAAGGCTTCATGTTCATCTCAAGTTTGTACTTTTTCTTTCTCTCCTTCCCTTAAATATCTCACCTGTATATTTCTAATATTGTCTTGGTCACAAGCACCAATCAACCATTTGGGAATTAGAAACCGCTATTTCCAGTCATGCCAAAGGCAGCTTGAAGTTGTATTCTTTGTCTTCTAAGACCCTGAAAGAAGAATGCAGACAATATTGTACACGAAAACCATTTTACAGCCAACAAATAAATCAATACAATTCTGACTAAAAATGACTGAACAATTATTTTTGTAATATTTTACAGGCACTTTGATATTTTTCATGTTTGATTAAAGTTCTAACATGTTGCAGATAAATGTCCTACAGTAAGAGAAACGATTTCATGAGTTCTACTTATTTAACCCGCCACTCCTAATAATTTGCTCTTTAATGCCTTCGCATTTATATCTATGACACAAGAGAAATTTTGCAATATTGTTGAATGCACTTGGTCATGAATAATTAAGTTTAGGGGTCATCAAAACGTCAAAAAGGAAGAAGGGTGGCATCCAATGGGTTCAACACCATTTTCCTCCGTGACAGTTTTGTTCAATAGGGGTTACCAGGCTTCTCAAAAATTTCAAAAATTTGGGATCGGATATATTCAAATAGACTCAATCAGCCGTTTTTGCAGAGGAACAAAATCTGAGATTTTCGAAATAATTTACGTAAAGTGGGGCGCAATTTGGTTGAATCACGCCTTATAACAACACATTTTTCGAAAATTTATGTGCTCGGGAGACAGAGGACTAGTAGACCTTTTCGTTTGATATGCGAAAATGTATGTTTATTGTAATTAGCTACCTGTAATTAGCTGTATCCGTAAGGCAATAATTATGTGCACACTAAGTCAATGAGACTTAAAACGTCAAAAGGAGAGGGTGGCATCCAATGGGTTCACAACTATTTCCCTCCGTGACGGTTTTTTAATAGGGTGACCAAGCTTTTCAAAAATGTCAAAAAATTCAGGATCGGATTTATTCAAGTAGACTCAGTCAGTCGTTTTGCTACCTCTAATTAGCTGTATCCGTAAGGCAATAATTATGTGTACGCTAAGTCAATGAGACTTAAAAACGTCAAAAAGGAAGAAGGGTGGCATCAATGGGTTCAAAACCATTTTCCTCCGTGACAGTTTTGTTCAATAGGGGGTTACCAGGCTTCTCAAAATGTCAAAAAATTTGGGATCGGATATATTCAAATAGACTCAATCAGCCGTTTTTGCAGAGGAACAAAATCTGAGATTTTCGAAATGATTTACGTAAAGTGGGGCGCAATTTGGTTGAATCACGCCTTATAACAACACATTTTCGAAAAATTGTATGTGCTCGGGAGACAGAGGACTAGTAGACCTTTCGTTTGATATGCGAAAATGTATGTTTATTGTAATTAGCTACCTGTAATTAGCTGTATCCGTAAGGCAATAATTATGTGCACACTAAGTCAATGAGACTTAAAAACGTCAAAAAGGGAGAGGGGTGGCATCCAATGGGTTCACAACCATTTCCTCCGTGACGGTTTTGTTTAATAGGGGTGACCAAGCTTTTCAAAAATGTCAAAAATTCAGGATCGGATTTATTCAAGTAGACTCAGTCAGCCGTTTTGCTACCTCTAATTAGCTGTATCCGTAAGGCAATAATTATGCACGCTAAGTCAATGAGACTTAAAAACGTCAAAAAGGGAGAAGGGTGGCATCCAATGGGTTCAAAACCATTTTCTCCGTGACAGTTTTGTTCAATAGGGGTTACCAGGCTTTTCAAAATGTCAAAAATTTGGGATCGGATATATTCAAATAGACTCAATCAGCCGTTTTTGCAGAGGAACAAAATCTGAGATTTTCGAAATGATTTACGTAAAGTGGGGCGCAATTTGTTGAATCACGCCTTATAACAACACATTTTTCGAAAATTTTATGTGCTCGGGAGACAGAGGACTAGTAGACCTTCGTTTGATATGCGAAAATGTATGTTTATTGTAATTAGCTACCTGTAATTAGCTGTATCCGTAAGGCAATAATTATGTGCACACTAAGTCAATGAGACTTAAAACGTCAAAAAGGGAGAGGGGTGGCATCCAATGGGTTCACAACCATTTTCTCCGTGACGGTTTTGTTCAATAGAGGGGTGACCAGGCTTTTCAAAAATGTCAAAAATTCAGGATCGGATTTATTCAAGTAGACTTAATTAGCTGTATCCGTAAGGCA